>VDFB02193120.1:0-25683 GCA_007258455.2 Sequoia sempervirens
ATCTTTTGAAGAATTCTCGATTCCAGGAGCTACATTGATCAGATTGATTGTCTGACTACTTCGTTGGATAGCTTGGTTGAATCTGACGAGGTGATCTTGGAGACTACATCCGCAAATACTGTCATCTGAGGCCTCAAACCCCAAGCGCCTATCTTCTCTAGGGGCGCCCAACTTCACCAAAGTTAGAAAGTTTTCAATAGTTTCTTCTTTGCTTTTAACTTCTAATATTTTGCTCTTGTTTCTTCCTCTGTTCAGCCTTCGACATCTAATGACTGCCATCTTTGATTGACGAGCTGATGGTTGTGTTGAAAATCTTGATCGAATCTGAAGAGGACATACTGGAGGCTCCTCTGGCAAATTCATCCATTTAGGCACTTAAAAACTTGGGCGCCTTTCTCCTCCTGGGGTGCCCAACTCCTCCAGACTTGGCCATTTTCATTTGATTTTCATCTTCAAACTTGAACCTTCGTTTTATACCTTCAGCTTGATCTAGTTTTGTCGGAGATTGACAAGTCTAACGATCTGACGAAGACATTCATTGCAAAGCTGATTAAATTATGAAGAGATTGAGCCCATCTGCAAACTCTAATTGTTGAATTTGACCTCTCAAAAGGCTAGGCGCCCCTGGGCACTTGGGGCGCCCAAAGAAAACAGACTTAGAAATTTTTCTAAAGTTTTTCATGGTTTGCCTTTTGTATTCTAGTTGAAACCTCCCCGTTTGATCTTGAATTCCAGGTGACTGCTTGATCTGATGATGACGCTGTCGGACTCACTGCGGAGCTGGGAAGAATCTGAACAACTTTTCCTAGACGCACAAACCTTGATTCCACCATCTAATGTCCTAAAAAGTTGGGCACTTATCTCCTTCTAGGGCGCCCATGGCTAGCAGACTTAGTCATTTTTCTGCAGAATTCAACTCCTTCCTTCGTTCTTTGCACACATTCACCATCTCATCTTCTATTCAGTGCTTGAATGTTGAATCTGACACCTGGCAGCTGACTAACCTCCATTGATGACTTTTGGAGCTCCCAAAATGCTTTTTGAAATTGAAAAAGTAGAATAGACCCACAAGGGCAGAACTAAGCATTTCGTGATTTTGACTGCACCAACCTGATGAGGAAGTATTTTGAGCCAATCAAAATCAGTTTGAACCCTAGCGGACAAACTTTCTATTTTTAGAAAATTTTGTCAATATCCGTTTCAAAAGAAACCTAGAAAAACCCAGAAAAAGTTACTATTTTTGGAAAGTTCCTAAAAATATCAGTTTTCCTAAAAGGTAGGGATGAAAAACTGAGATCTGGGTTTTGTAGATTTGGTTGCTCTGAGCAGACCTAGATCGTCAAATTTTGAAAATTTCAAGTTTTTACCTCTCATGCAAGACATGCACACCCAAATTTTGACCTTTTTGATAGATTTAACAAGATTTTTACTCATTTCTTCAAAATGCCTAAGTGTAGCAAAAATTTTAATTTGGGGTACAACACAGTGCTCCAAGCAAATGGAACTACAGACCTTCTAGACTTATTTGGGATCCTAGAATCACATCAGGTTTTATCTGAGGTTGATTAGTTTATGAGCTAGCATTGCTTGAGGACAAGCAATCTTTGGGGAGGGAGGACTGTAACGTCCCCATTTTTATGCCATATTGTTTTATGAGCATTGGCCAATTTTCAAGGATTTTCGAACGTTTCTAGGTGAGCTAGGAGAGTTCCAACATTCTTGGAGAGCTCAATTTAGGGTTTTCTTGGCATCCAGTGGTGGTGTGGAGTTCAGTCGACTTTTAGGTTTGCGGCAATGCTCTTCGTAGCATTGCCAAGCTTTTGAGTTGTTCTCCACAGTTCTTGGAGAACATTGCTATTTTTAGTAAGTGCCTGTTTGGTACCCGACATCATTCTTCAACATCAGCTTCTTCTTGGCGTGATCAGTTTCAGTTTTCGGTGCCTTGGTATTGCTTTCCACAAAATGGTTTTGATTATTTAAATTATTACACTAAAGTTATAAAGTTAACATTATAATATTTACTTTAGTGTTTTAATTTAATAAAGTTGTTTTTAAAAAAAACAAAGAAGTGTTTTTTCGAAAATGCCAAAAAAATGCTTTTTCAAAAAAGCAAATGAAAAAGCAAAAAGCACTTTTTCGGAAAAATAGCGAAAAAGCTATAAAAAGAGGTGTGGGGCTCTCATTTGCATTATTCAAGTTTGCACACATAACAAGATGTTGTTGGAGTGAACAGAGAAGTCCTTCCAAGGATTGATCGAGGACGAAAACCCTCATCAAATTACTAGTTTCTAATATGAGAGATGATCCCTAGTTGGTTGGAGTGATTTCACACATGAATCACTTTGGGTTTCAAAGTTTTCATAGTTCAAGGTTTTAGGAAAATGAAGATATTCAAATTATTTCGAGGTGCAGATTTTTGGGTGATTATTTGCTAATATTTTCTAAGTTTTGGTGAGTATTCGTGATATCTATAGATTGATATTCATTGGCTGTACAGTTTGAGGTTTGGAATGATGCCTAGCTGGGTTGTACCACTCGTATCTTCTTGGGAAGGTTGTTAACAAGGTCTGAAATCGTTTGAAGCTATTCATATGGTGATTCTCATAATAGGGCAGCTTTATTAAGGTGGGTTTATGGTCTATTTGATGATTGCACCTTTTTCTAGGAAGGTTGTACCATACTCAAACCTGGCATGAGACGTCTGGGCATGAATCGCCCAAATTTCATTTAGTTTTAGGTGTTGTTTGGTGGCGCTAGGTGTAGCCAATATTGTTATTTGGCCTTTTGAGGTGGAGAAATGGCATTTGGTGTTGTGTTGAGTTGTTGGTAGTGACCTAGAGTGCTGTACGGTTCTATTATATGTTGTATCAAACCTTGGAAAGTTAGTGATTTGGTTGCTGAGGTGTTATTTCATCATAGTCAGGGAACTAACAAAGTCTATTTCAATGGATACACTGTTTGAAGATAGTACAACAGTGTATTGGTGAGTTTGGTATGCTATTACAGTCATTTCAGACGTTAAATAGCCCCTATCATCTGCAACAGACAATAGTTTCAGACTTGCAACTATTTTATCTATATGCCTGGGTGTGTTTGAAGTGTGGCTGGAGGATGATTCAGTTGAGATACTTGTGTTGAAGGTGATTGTGCTTGTAACCAGCACTTTGAAGCTGTTACAACTGGCATATCAAACTGACATATTCCTGTACAGTAACAAAGGGTTTATCCAAACCTGTAGCTGTCATTTTCAGACTTATCAGACCTGTAACAGCTCACTGTCAGTTTGTTAGCGCTCAGTTTTGGTATCTGTAGACCTTCATTGGCAGTTTTCTTGAATTCCTTCTAGATCTGGGTGAATTTTAAAGTGCCCACACACTTGTTATGAGTATGAAAGAGCTTGTAATGCTGAGTATGTGTTGGGTGATGTTAAAGTCCAAAAATTTCTGTAATCAGCTACAGCCAGCCTATAGCTCTCTGTCATCTTGTATTGAGGTATTTATTAATCATGTTTACACTTGATTCTGTTTATGAAATAAGACTTTCATGACAAGTGTGATAATTCAATGAGGGATGAATAATAGAATGTTAAGTTTTACCATTGCATCCACTGTTATGGCAGCTTGTTGGTTATTTGCTAAACTGGTTAAAGTTGTGGTGACCTAAATTTGTGTTACTTGAGGCGTGTCCCCCACCAAACCCCTACGTCCCGGGTCCCTGTGGTGTTTGAGGGCCGAAGGGGGACTGACAGGGCGTCCCGATCTGATTTTGAAAAGCCCGGGGGCGGCAGAAAAGCGATCCCCAAGGGCGCTGGAAAATGAAAGGGGACGCCTAGGCGTCCCCGAAACGGCTAGGGGACGGCTAGAAGTCCCCCAATTGTATCGGGGACGCCTAGGAGTCCCCCTTTTGTCAAAGTAGAAAAACCTTTTAATTTTTGACAAATTAAATAAAAATTGCTTAATAATATTAAATATTTCATCATATTTGATCAAAAAATTACTTTTTAATTGCTTGTAACTTGTAAGTTAATTACATTATGAAATAAAATAAAATTGCGTGATAATTAATAAATAATAAATATTAAATATTATTATATTTCATTAAATAAAAATTTGATAAAACATTTAATTTTTAAGAATAACTATTTAATATTATAATTTATTGTCAAATTAAAAAAAATTACGAGTAATAAAATTAATTTTTAAACAAACTATTATTTAGTTTAAATTTAAAATAATAAAATAATAAAATTAAATTAAAATAAGCAATACCTATTTAAAATTTTAATATTATTGTAAAATTAAATAAAAAATTACGAATAATAAAATTGATTTTTAAACAAACTATTATTTTTAAAATAATAAAAATAATAAAATTAAATTTAAAAAATTACAGTAATAAAATTAATTTTTAAACAAACTGTGTTAGAACATTTAAAAATAATAAAATAATAAAATTAAATTAAAATAAGCATAACTATTTAAAATTTTAATATTATTGTAAAATTAAATAAAAAATTACGAATAATAAAATTGATTTTTTAAACAAACTATTATAATTTATTTTTAAAATAATAAAATAAAAATAAAAATAATAAAATCGAAATCTTTTAAGTTTTAATTTTAAACTTTTATACAAAGTTTTTTAACTTTGCATGACACGGCACGCTAGGGTAAAGAAAATAAAAATAAAAATAATAAAATCGAAATCTCTAAGTTTTAATTTTAAACTTTTATACAAAGTTTTTAACTGTTAGGAGTAAAGAAATCATATGAAAATACTGAAGCAGGGCTTGAGCATAGAATGGAAGCTCTTGCTTAGGGGAAACAGAGCGGGGAGGAAATATTAAATCTGTGACATTGAATGGAAACTAGCCAGGGAAACACCTGCTTCTTAGATGGGAGAAAATCACAGCATTTATAGAATGAAGCGTGGTGAAGAAAAATCACAACATGACACAAATGACGTTTTACTTTTTCCATTTTTGTTGCTCTTTACATGTCATGTCCCTTCTAGTTGACATCTCTCGAGGTACCGGGGATTGGCAGCCTAAAACCCTCGTATTAGTGATGGGGTGGATAGAGGGTCTTGATGGAGCTTGGCTCGGCAGTTAATGGAGTATTTGATCGATTGGCTTCGTTCGGGGCTCATTCGGACACTTCTGGCACGAGTTGCTATTTTTAGCGATATTTGGCACTTTCGGACCCGCTATTTTAGCGGTGTATGGATTGATCATGTGCAAAATCACTTCCTTATTCGTCAGCTTCAGACGGCTCGTGCATCGGGTGAATATTGAGAGAGATATTAATATTTAATTGAATTAATTAAATATTAATTAACTGGAGCATATAATATAAAGTTGTAATATTTTAATATTATGACTTAAGTGATTTTAGCTGAAGGGGGGTCGCCCATCATGGAAGGGGCTTTGTAACAACCCGACCCTTCGGTAAAATTAAAATTTTCATAATTTACATCCTACAAGTATGTAAACGAGTTAATCATGTCATTGCAATAGAATTTTTCTTTTTCTTTATTGACAAAACATGAACAAATTGCCATATTAATATACAACAAAGATTCCATTTCAATATAATAACTTCACAAGTACATGAAACAAGAATACGTACCTTAACTAACATAGCTCCAATGAGCTTTAGAACAAATAGTAGTAAGAAGGTCTAGGAATCCGTCCTTTCAAATCTTGGTACATCGGCCGCTTGCTGAGGAGGAGAAACATCACTCGGGCGTTTTTCCGCCATCCACGGACTTATAATGCGGTCCCCCGCACGATCATTTTGCAATGAACGACCCTCCCTTCGAAGAAGAGATTGGTTGGGTAACCCTTAACGACTACCAACTGGACATAGTGCTGTGATTCTACAAAACTAGTTTTCGTGCTAACGGCAAATCACAAACTAGGTTGTATTTCGGAATCACGGTGATCTGACAGTGTAGTACAACAACTAAATGGTTCCTTACACTACTTTGGCCAAAGTGTTACGTTCAATGAAGAACATAGGTCATTTGTCACATACACTAGCCAGGTTCAACTTGACTTGAGGCTATCTTACCCTACGCGTAGGTTGGTCTATCGGGGTAATCCGTACCCTAGACTTCCTACAACATTTTACTACTGGAATGATGAATCTATTAAACAAGATACTACAACAGATGCCCTAATTCAGGATATATTCATCCTAGGGATACAATAACTTGATTAAGTTGTATGTATTAAGTTGTAGAGTATATCTTGCAAATATTCTTGACTCAACCCTCGTATCTATTATTCAAACACAAGCATATGCTCATTATATAGAGTCATTAAATAATACGCAGGTTGCTTTCCTTTAAGTAATGTAAACCGTACATTATTGACAACAAAACCATGATATGACTATTTACATGATACTTTTATATCACAACTTATCACATGTTGAAGAAACTGACATTCTTTTTGAATTCACTTTAAGTCTATCAGACAGTCAAACTCTTTCCTTTCCAGCCATAACTATAAATCAGAGACCTATCAGATTACTCTGGAAAATTAGGAAAATATGTAAAGAAAGAATTTAGCATGCCTGAATTAGCTTTCTAGAAGTTGGAAGGTAGCTCCTTTACTGGCCTCTACTCAGATCGCTTTCAGTTTGGATTCTTGTAATCAATTACTCAGCACAGTAAAAGACAATTTCTGACTGCTCCTCTTCTATTCAAAGATTACCAGTAATTTCAACTTCTGCTCTCTTGTATTAACAGAATAACTTAGCAATTTCTCTCTTATGGCGAACTCACTTTTTAGCTTTAAAATGCTCAAGAAACTGACTGCAAATTCGTGTGTGAAGGAATGCCAAACGCAGGTTTATTTATAGGTTCATTTTGAAACTGATTTCCACCTTCTATGGCGCCAGAACTGCCAGCAGGTTGAAGAACGTTTCAAACTAAAAACGTGTATCAATCTGGTGAGGGTTTCGACCTCCATGTATGACAGCAAGAAGTTCATTTTATTTCGAATTTGTTTCAGACTGTTAAAACTGTGACAACTTTCAACCGACGCGTTTTTACAGTTAGGTTAAATGCCAAGTTTCATTTCTGACTTCTTCCTTGCTCAAATGGCGTCCAAATTTCATTCTTTTTGCATAGCAAGAAATATCTCATTTATTTTCTGACGCCTGGCCCTAGTCGCGCGATTTCTCTGCGCGTTTTTCATTTTCCCTTCTGCATTTTCGCGTTTTTTCTTCTTTATTTCGCTTTGGTTAATCTTTAATATTTTAATAGAGTTTTCAAAGTAAAAATGGCGCATATATGCAGGCTCATATTTGAAGATTAACACTTCAACGTATACATTAGAAAAATCCGCGTTTTCTTACTCAATTCGCGATTTTTATGAAATCCGCGATTTTTAATTTCTTCCCAGATTTGCATTCGCATTTAATAAAAGTGCTTAAAATGTTTTAATTTTTATTTCATTTGATTTTGACAAATCTTTTATTTTAATATATTTGTTTATTCTATTAAAATACTTATATAATATAGTTTATGCATAATTATTTAAATTATCAATTTAAATAATATTATATACATTTAAACTATATTATATTAATATTTTAATATAATATTAAATATATTGAAATACTTAACATTATACTAATACATATATATTCATTTACCTCGTTAGCCGTGGGTATGTAAATTTGTATATATATATCAGTATATATATACTACATGTATAAGTATCCTTAAATATATTTATATTGACACATACGTATGGCATATCCATCTGCTTAATACGTTTGTATCGACATGAATGTACTTATGGTTACTTGTACATATCGTATTCGTATATACAAATACACATATCCACCTCTAACCAGAACTTATCATTTATAAGGTTATACTGGCAAGCATCACTTGTTTACACATTCAGAAGAAGACACGACTCCTAATGATACTAGACAAGCCTACAGATGACTTACCTTTAACCAGAACAATGACTTAGCTTACACAGTTCTAAGGTTTGTGTGTGTGTATGTCCAGTTGGTATCCATTACTGTTTACCCGACCAAGTTCCTCCCCGAGTGATATCTCTCCTCTGCCTGGAGGTACGAACCTGCTTCCTGCATGCCATGTCACGACAACGGAAGTTATTTGCTCAAAACAAAGCAAAATACATGAAACATTTCAAAAGTTAGATTATTCATAAATCAATAACCTCCATTCTCCTTTATGCAGTATTTCACCAAAAATAACATGAATATTGAGAGAGATATTAATATTTAATTGAATTAATTAAATATTAATTAACTGGAGCATATAATATAAAGTTGTAATATTTTAATATTATGACTTAAGTGATTTTAGCTGAAGGGGTCGCCCATCATGGAAGGGGCCATTTGTGATATTAAATTATAATGAAAAATTTGGTCAGAGACTATTGAATTAATTAAACAAGAGAAGTCGAATTTTTAATGATTCCCTATCTTTAAGGAATTCGCACTTTTCATGAGTATAAGGCATTTGCTTGGAAATTCGAGCCATTATGTCATTGTTTATTGAAAATTGATCAAGTTTCGTCAAGAGCACGGAAGCCAAGGGTTTCAGTCTCAGAGCATTGGGGAACGAGCCATCTCCAGTGAAAGCAGTTCAGAGGGTGTGAGATATCATTCGATTTATTGCCAGGCAGAGGGATTTCTTCATTCAGAAGAAATTACAGAGCTTCACAGTTGATTCAAACTTCAGGGTTTCAGTTAGTAATTCATTACAGAGGAGTTCTTGCATTGAGGCGTCATCTTTTTGATATTCTGGAGGTTCTTAAGAGAGCCGTACCTTGCATTTATTGCTGCTACTGTAGCCGTACCATCTGTCAGGCCGTGCCAGCATTTAAGGGGCGTGTTCTTGATCTTATGCAAAACGCCTTTCCTCCTGGTCTTCTATCATCCTTCTTGGAGGCGCCTCAGCATCTGGATCAAGTTGCAATCATTGTACTGAGGGAGAAGGGATCATTTAATGCTGCCGTACCAGATCTGGTTATTTCCAGTTGGCTGCTAATATCAGGTTCTTTTATTAAAAAAATCAATGCTTTCTAGATTGCATGTTATTGAATCCTATTTGTAATCATTCCAAAAGTCAAATTAATAGATTGGCATCAGTATTTGCATTAGATACTATTGTTTCCAGAGTTGAATAAATTTTATAGAATTTATTTTCAATTTCTTTCAAAATCGCATTATTGCATTTATGCTCAAAAACCTCAAAAAAACCAAAAAATACACAAAACACTCGGAAAAATAGTCAGAGTCAGAAAACGGGGAAACTAGGGTTTCTACATCCAACCTGCAGGGTATTTACTATTTAGTATTTCTGATTTCATTGTTCTGTTTGTAGTTTTATTTTTAGCCTTTTAAAAAAATTATTTTATTTTGAATTTTGAAGATTTAACTCTTAAGTCTTAACTCTTAAGTTTTTGTTTTAATTTTTTTTTTAAATGTGTTACATTTTTTTACAACTTTCAGATTTTAAAACCCCTACAAAATGGACAACAGCAGTGATGACAGTATGAATGAGGATAGTGAAAATGAAGTTGAAGAAATTCAAACAAACCCTTCTCAATCTGAAAATACAAACTCAACTTCTATTGGAAGTACTCAAGACCGTTTTAAATGCCCCGAACCTGATCTTCAAAAATTTGCAAAAGGCCCTTTCAACCCCAAAAAACCATTGCTTCAATTTGCCACCAATTTAACTACGGGTAAAACATCGGGGGGCAGCAGGCATTGGCTTTGTCATATTTGTAAAACTGATTATAAAGGGAGCTATACTAGAGTTAGAACCCATCTATTGGGTGAGAGTGGACATGGGGTTCGAGTTTGTGAAGATATAACATTGGAGCAGCAGGTTTTGATGGCAAAATTGGTTGGAGTGGGTGTGGACAAAATCATGGGTACTACTCATAGTAAGAAACATGCATCTAGTGATTTGCGTGACTATTCCAATGTATCAGTTGGAGAGAGTTGTGATAAAGGGAAGAGGAAGGCAAGTGAAAAAAATACAGTGATGGGGTTAATGAATATGCAAAAACGTGAGCAAGCCGATGATTCAGTGGCCAAATTTTTTTATGCCCATGTTGTTCCATTTCATTTGGCAAGGTCACCTTATTTCAAAGCTATGTTGAGAGATGCACAAGCAATTGGACCCTCTTATGCCCCCCTTGGAGAACATAGATTGCGTACCTCCCTCCTTGACAAACAATATTCAAAGGTGAACATGTTGATGGAGGAGATGAGACAAACATGGATTAGGACTGGCTGTTCCATTGTCATGGATGGGTGGACTGATATTCAACATCGGCCTCTCATTAATATTATTGTTACATGCCCTGCTGGTTCATACTTTCTTAGAGCTATTGATTGTTCTGGAAAACGTAAGGATGCTGATTTCCAGTTTGCCATTTTGAAGGAGGCCATAGAGGAGGTTGGATCTTCTAATGTTGTGCAAGTTGTGACAGATTCAGCCCGTGTTTGCAAGCTAGCTGGTTTGATGATTGAGAGTACTTATAAACATATTTTTTGGACTCCATGTTGCGTACATGCCTTGAATAATGCTTTGAAAGACATTGGAAAAATAGATTGGGTGAAAGTAGCAGTGGCTGAAGCTAGAAACATACAAATGTTTGTATGTAATCATCAAACTTCACTTGCACTATTTCGGTCTTATTCAAAGAAAGAATTCCTCAAACCAGTTGAGACGAGATATGCTAGCTATTTTATATTGTTGGAGAGGATGTTGGAGGTGCAAGATGCTCTACAATCCATGGTGGTTTGTGGAGAGTGGAAAAAGTGGGCGCAATCAAAGACAGAAGAAGGGAAGGTGGTGAGAGAAAGGGTGCTTAATGACAGTTGGTGGTCCAATATCAGGTAAGAAAAATTGTTTGAGTATGTACTTACTACTTTGGTTTACTTTTTATTTTTTAGTTTTTAATATTTTATTTTAGAAATTTTATTTTCATTATTAGTGCTAATAGTGTTCATGTCATAACGTTGCTTGTAGATATATTTGCAATATCATATCACCTGTTGTGAGGGTAATCAGGTATGCGGATACAGACTCTCCTAGCCTTGGAGAGATTTATGAGACTTTTGATAGCATGCTTGATGAAATGAAGAAAGCAATTCGTGACAAGGATCCTGGATTGCAATTCTATGAAGAGCAAATTAGGCCTATTGTCACAAAGAGGTGGAATACAATGAACACCCCTCTTCATATGGCTGCCTATGCTCTTAATCCAAAATGGTATGCACCTAGACCTGGTCGAATACTTCCTTCTGAGGATGATGAGGTAATGGAGGGGCTTATGGCAGCCCTTCGTAAAATGTATAGCACTGAGGAGGCAACCATACTTCGAGAGCAGTGGCTTCAATTTTCCGATCTTCAGGGACCTACATTCAGCAAAGCAGAGGCCAGGACAGATAGAGCCACTATTGCACAAAAAAACCCCATTGGATGGTGGAAGTTTCATGGGAAGGACACACCAGAGTTGAAGCTACTTGCTATTCGTTTACTCTCACAGATTGCTAGTTCCTCTGCTGCAGAGAGGAACTGGTCCACCTATGGCTTCATCCACTCAATTAAGAGGAATAGGCTTACATCAAAACGAGCAGAAAAACTAGTTGCAGTTCATAGTGCCTTGAGACTTCAAGATCGACAGTCTACTGAGTATCGGCAGACTCCAGCAGCACGTTGGGATGTTGATCCTGAAGACGTTAGGCAGATTGATGAGGAGGAGGTGCAACTGGGAATGGTTGGCCTTCCTTTGGATGATCCACTTCAGGCAGAGAGTGACAGTGACACAGATAGTGCTTTTGATATTGATAGCCCTAATGAGGCATAGTGTCATAGATTGACAGATTGTTGTATTTAAACTTTAAAGTTTGAGACGTTGATCTTTGAGTTATTTAACTTTAGTGTTAAAACTTGAACAAAATGCTTTTATATTTAATTGTTAAGTTATTGGCATTGCTGTTAGTGTTTACCTTTATGTTTATATTGTTGTTATACTGTTGCTATATTGTTGTTATACTGTTGTTATACTCTTTATCTATGCACGTATTGTCAAATTGAAATTGTTGCACATATTTGATATTTCAAACTCTCTTTCTCTCTCTCTATATATATATATTTTTAAAAATTCATATATATATGTAATTGTGTATATATATATATATTGAAAAATTTCTATATCGCCGCTCCCCCATGGTCCCAAAACTCCCCTCGGCTGCCCCAAACTCCCCTCACCCTCGTCTCCCCAGTCCCCGATCGTACCGTGGAACACAAGTTAATAGTCATTGGCATTCCCTTGTATGGATTTATTGTGAAACTTAATTGGACAACCAATATTTCTTCGAAAAAAAATCAGAAGTTTTCTTACATCCTCTTTAAACCCTTCTACACAGAGAAGACAGCCAAGGTAATTCCAATTAGAACGTGTTCCTTTGTGGATGTTAGTACTTAGTAACAGTGAAATTTAGAGGCTGTTATGTGAGTAGTCATTTTGAGAAAAACTCAGATGTTCTGCACTCAATAAATCCCAATAAATTAATAATTATAGGATACAGACAAGTTAAGCAACAACCACAGCACCAAGAGAAATCAAAATAACTCTAATCACTCATCATCTACCTTGTAATCTCAAATCTTCACAAAGTCTGAAGAAACAAAAGGTATACTTTCAGCCTTTAAATCCATATGACAAGTTTCAAATCATGCATATCTGCCACATATCATTGGCGAACTGCAATACCAGTTTAAATAAATCATTTACAATTATCAGTGCCCTAACTCATCAATGAACACAATTGATTAACCAATCCAATAGAGAACTTAGCATATCCTTTAACCTTAAGTCTTAAGACAGCATAAAAAATAAAAATAAAAAAACAGGAAAACTGAGGAATGAATAATTTAACATCCTAATAGTAATGCAGGGAGGAATAGTTATCAAATGAAGCTACAGCTTAACCATCTACAAATAAGTAGATCATAATTGAGTTCAAGTATTATCCACACATATTCTACTGGTTTCAGAAGCTGTCTTCCAATCTCTCGGACAAGATCAATAGGATGTTAGAATTTAGTACTTGACATATACAGTTAAATAAATAAATAAATTAACATGCTATTGTTAATTTAATAAATAAATTTGGTTTTAGAAGTTATATTCCCGTAATTAGTTTCATACGGGAATAATGGCCTTATAAAGCCAACACTATGTAATAGATTTAGTGTAATGTGAATGACTGAATTTTAATTTGAGAGCAATCTCATTTTTTTCTCTCTCACTTCAATATGGTATCAGAACGAGTTTCTTCTTGGACCTCTCTCTGATCTCTCTCCATTCATTTGTTTTTTTTCACAACGGTGTTTACAATGGTACTGCAGTGAAGACCACGTGCAACTGTTATTGTTTTCTACCATTCTTGCATTCGTCAATAGGTGAGCAATGTAGACCATGTGCAAAACCCTTTTTGACTCCATATTCATCTCCATTTCTTCTCTTTCTCTCTACCATGTTCATTCTTTCCATTGTTTAACACTTCACTTTGTTCATTGTTGTCATTCCAAAAATTTAAATTTAAAAAAAAAAAATTATAGGGGAAGCTGAATGGGCTGCACCCACTTGATTTGGCATTTAAATTTGCACACAGCAGGCTGCGTGAGGCTGAGAGGAGGAGAGAGTGCGCAGGGAAAGGAGTGGAAGCTGCAAAGAGGAAAGGCAGCGATTACATGTGCAAATGCTGCAACTAATAATTGGTTTGTTGCCTAAGCTAATGCCTAGGCTGCGCATGAAACAGTTTTCAAATGAATTTTTTTTGAAATTTCTGTCAAGGTATTATGAAAAGAGGCGTGTTGTTTAGGGTTTCTTTATGAGTTTTTTTTATTTCTGTAAAATAAAGGTGTGGGGAATATTGGAGATATAAGTATTATTTTTAAGGACACATTTTATTCAACACAAAATGGATAAATTAAGCCTTTATGAAAAGTTTAATGGAAATGATTTTTACAGTTGGCAAATACAGATACAATTATTGTTAATTGAAAGAGATCTCTAGGAAATTGTTGACGGTACAGTGACAAAGCCAATAGATGCAGATGAACTTCAAAAATGGAAGGTAAAAGATAAGAAAGCATTGGCTATAATTGGTCTCGGTTTTATCTAAACCTTATTTACATCATGTAGATTTTAAAAAATCTTCTAAGGACATCTGGGAAACATTGAATACTTTGTTTGGATCAAAAGCTGATAGTGCAGAAATAATTATAAAACGAAAGTTGTATGGATTGAAAATGGAAGAAGGTGAAGATATAGTGTCTCACATCAGTAAATTCCATTCCTTGATAAATTAGTTGGCTGGTATAAATGAAGAAATAAAGGAAAATGATGCAAAAGCCATAGTTTTAAATAGTATGTCTCACAAGGTATTCACCTTAAGCAAAATCAATCCAGGTCTAGAAAGTATTATATCCACATTGCTTGATGAAAGAAACAAACATGTTTCAGAAGAAGTTGCATTAGCTGCACAAAACAAGGCTAGTACTTCTTACAAAAAATCAAAACATATGTTGAAGCTCAAACATGCAAGTGGCACATGTTTCTATTGTAAAAAGATAGGACATGTAGTACTGAATTGCAAACAGAGAGCACAGGATTTTCTTGATGGAAAGTTGCAAGATAACACAATGACAATTGAAGGAAAGGGCCACACTTCAAGTGATGAAGAATATTTGTACTAATTTCTAGTTTTTATCTATGTCAGTACTAAGGGGGGATGTTAGAATTTAGTATTTGACATATATAGTTAAATAAATAAATTAACATGCTATTGTTAATTTAATAAATAAATTTGGTTTTGGAAGTTATATTCTCGTAATTAGTTTTTGTAATGTCCCCATTTTCGTGAGCATTAGAGTTCGAAGGACTAGCCTATCATTTGACCATCGTAGGCTAATGGTTTTGGATAGAGGGTCCTGTGAGGCAGATACCTGGTCCTTTGGTGGTGTTATTCTTCTCCGGAGCAAGGTATTGTTCAGGTTTGGCCTTTGTAGAGAATTTGGAACTTAGATATGCACACTTACTATTTATAGTAAGTCACCTAATCAGTGGATTCCAGTATTACTATTTTTTAGCAAGGCACCTAGATGCGTAGTTGACTCAGTGGTTGACCTCCTAGTTCAGACGAAATGGAAAAATAATGTTTAATGAGCAACTTATGTTATTTTAATTATTTATGCGAAAAGTGCATTATAATGTTATATTATAACTTTATCTCAATGGGGCCATTAAATGACTTAAAAGAAATTAATTAAGTGCATCTAAAAGGGTGCCCATCTCATGAGACATTATAAAGTGCAAATATTAAAATATATTTAAATGATGAGAAGCTTCTATAGGTCGACCTAAGTCATGAAAAAGGTATATAAGCGATCAAAGCAAATGAAAAAGGATTCATTCATGATTTTGATATTTAGCTTTTGAAGAGTTTCACTGCGGAGAAGAAGAAACCTAGGGTTTCTGCAATTTCTGCAATCTCTTTGCATTGGAGAATGTAGTATCTTCAATTGTTCAGCTTCCTGAGGGTGTGCAATACCATCTTAAGGTTGCATTGTGGATTGGCTTCACCCAGGAGTCAACATTGGGCATCATTGGAGGATTTATCAAGGGTTTCAAAGGATAAACATTTGCAAATCAGAAGTTGATATTCAGGTATGATCAATCTTATTGTAAATTCAAAGCAATAAATAATCAAAGTTGATCATTTGATATTTTAGCTTTCAGCATTTCTCTTTTTGCATTTGCTTTGCAATTTTATGCATTTCTTGGTAAATATTTCGAAAACTTCAAAACACAAAAGAAATCAGATCAGCAGTTGCAAAGAATTTTATATTTGAGTATTACTGATGCATTTTGTGTTGAAGATTCATGCCACAACAAGTCTGATTTTTCAAATCACGCCATCGAAAACAAATCAGAAAATCCATCCATTGGCAATGAGTCCCAGGATCATTCTTCGGATGGACATGTAGTTGTAGTTACTATGGAAGAAGTGTGTGAAGATATTGTCAAAACAGCAGCTTCTACAATGTCTTTATGAGGTACATAGCAGTAGTACCTTTGACGATATTGTGTGCAAAGTTGATAGCACGCATGATGTTGCTTATCATATAGTGAGCGATGATGGTTACCTCATATCATAGTGCAGACTATAAATCAAAGAATTTGTGTGGGAGTGATAAGTTCCAGGGTCCTTATCATTTGGTAGAGCAACTTAAGGTTAATGATAGAGTGATTGCTACCTCCATAGAGCATTTTGATGTCGCTTGCCAGATGTTGGCCACTTATGGTTGGAGTACTCCCGTGACAGATAAGCATTGTGATAGTGGTCTTTCCCTTGCAGAGTTTCATGCACTTTGAGAAGCAATTGGAATAATGAAACAAAATTACCTACAACTACTTGCGGACAAAGATTATCTTCTCAAGTGGGATTGCATCTATTATGATGCATTGAAGGGAAAGGAAGAGGAGGTTGATGAGCTCACTCATGAGCTTGAGGTGACTATGGATTCGTTGAAGAACGCTCAGTTGGCCCTTCAAGAGTCACAGTCACAGATAGAGGAGCTTACCGTGGAGTTGAGCTTTAGCACAGTCTTCACCTCTAGTAGATACAATTTCGATATCTATGACAGCTATTGGTGGTGGGCATACATCCACGGATTATGGTTGTGTTCAGGTTAAGGATGTGGTTACATCCCTCATAGATACAGGTGCAATTGATTCATATGGGATGAGAGCATTGGTTGAGAGTTGCAGAGAATCACTTGTTGCACCTAAGGTTAGTCCCATGTCAGGTGATGCAGGGCAGATTATTGACAGCTCTTGTGATGTAGTGGATTCTCCAGAGAGTTGTGTGGCAAAACACGACGCTACTCCATCTTCTTCACAGGAGATATGCAGAGTATCATCTAGTTGGGAGATTGGTTCTTATGTTGATTTGTTTCCCTCTTCTGAAAACAAATCAGTCATTTCATCCCATGCAGCTGATTATGATCGGTAGTTTGTTGAGCCACAAAGTTGGAGGGATCAACTGAAGGTTACAGGAGAGAAGGTTGATTTAATCTTATCTCGTTTTGATTGCACCCACAAATATGTGGAGTACCTCCTTTGGTGCAAGAATTGTAGGAGAGACAGTATGGAATCTCGGCAGGTACTTGCATTCGTGAACTGCAGTTCATCAGGAGTGCTTTGGAGGGGATAAAATAAGAATACCTCCACTTCTTCCAGGATCAAGAATATGCTATTGGGTACGCAGAGAGACTTGGCAGAGCGTCTACCAAATTAACTATACAGGATCAGAGACATGAGCCATCTACTGATTCTAGTGATGAGAGTAGTGAGAGGGATGAGGAGTGTGTTCCCCAAGACTATGATGGTCAGCCATTGACAGAGGTTGGTGCATTTATCTTGATTACATAGTGAGGAGTGTTCATCACTTCTCCTTTAGTCCACACATAGAGGATTTGATGATGCGTTGGTGTGGAGTGGCTCAGGGTTTATACCATCCATTGTGGGATGGAGAGTTGTCGTCTTCAGAAGATGGATTTAATGACTGCAAGTACCTGACTCAGTTGTTTGTGGGGGATTACTTGCAGGGACAACAGTTAGTTATCCATCATGTTGTTATGTATCCGACAGGGTTTGCTACTTCTATGTCAGAGAGATTTCATTCGAATACATGGTTATAGGGTGGTTATGGTGTTAGTTGGCATGATGGCTTGGTTAGTTATCACATGCATGGGGGTTTAGCAGGAGACAGAGAGAAATTTGGTGTAGCAGATGCTTCCAGGACAGCAGTTAGTTATCCATCATGTTGTTATGTATCCGACAGGGTTTGCTACTTCTATGTCAGAGAGATTTCATTCGAATACATGGTTATAGGGTGGTTATGGTGTTAGTTGGCATGATGGCTTGGTTAGTTATCACATGCATGGGGGTTTAGCAGGAGATAGAGAGAAATTTGGTGTAGCAGATGCTTCCAGATGTTCTTATCTCCACATGACAGATGGATGTGAGTTTAGATTGTATTGGGATCCAGGTGGTGACAGGGTTGGCACTGCAATTGGGATGGGTTCCGATGGGTTGCTTCACCATTTTCAGCATGGTGAAGTTGATATCAGATTTGCGCAAAGAAATTCGGAGGATATCAGACATGGCAGACTTCCATTCTGGATTTGGGATCCAGGAATACATTGTTGGACACTCTTCAGTGTGCTGTGAGATCTTTCTTGTGCATCAGGGTTACGGTCAGAGTTCATTGATGAGTATTGCAGTGTGTACATGGTGTGGATTGCTTACAATTTCACTTTGGGTTCACATGTACATGAGTGGTTTCCGATGCACATGTCTTGTGCGGATGAGATGGACAGTTGGTTTGACATCCATTTTTGCGCAGTTGTGGTTGTCGATGCTACAGGAGTTAGTTGGAGATGTGTGGGACATTTCACAGTTCGTTTGGGCTTCCTGAGTAGTGAAGTTTCTTTGTAGTGGAGATTGCTTGGGGACAAGCAATTTCAGGGAGGGCGGACTGTAATGTCCCCATTTTCGTGAGCATTAGAGTTCGAAGGATTAGCCTATCATTTGACCCTTGTAGGCTAATGGTTTTGGATAGAGGGTCTTGTGAGGCAGATACCTGGTCCTTCGGTGGCGTTATTCTTCTCTGGAGCAAGGTATTGTTCAGGTTTGGCCTTTGCAGAGGATTTGGGACTTAGATATGCACACTTACTATTTATAGTAAGTCACCTAATCAGTGGAGTCCAATATTACTATTTTTTAGCAGGGCACGTGGATGCACAGTTGACTCAGTGGTTGACCTTCTAGTTCAAACGGAATGGAAAAATAATGTTTAATGAGCAACTTATGTTATTTTAATTATTATTGAAGTTAATCTTTAATAATAATTAATTATTTATGCAAAAAGTGCATTATAATGTTATATTATAACTTTATGTCAATGGGGCCATTAAATGACTTAAAAGACATTAATTAAGTGCATTGAAAAGGGTGCCCATCTCATGAGACATTATAAAGTGCAAATATTAAAATATATTTAAATGATGAGAAGCTTCTAGAGGTCGACCTAAGTCATGAAAAAAGTATATAAGCTATCAAAGCAAATGAAAAAGGATTCATTCATGATTTTGATATTTAGCTTTTGAAGAGTTTCGCTATGGAGAAGAAGAAACCTAGTGTTTCTGCAATTTCTGCAATCTCTTGGCATTGGAGAATGTAGTATCTTCAATTGTTCACCTTCCTGAGGGTGTGCAATACCATCTTAAGGTTGCATTGTGGATTGGCTTCATCCAGGAGTCAACATTGGGCATCATTGGAGGATTTCTCAAGGGTTTCAAAGGATAAACATTTATAGATCAGAAGTTGCTATTCAGGTATGATCAATCTTATTGTAAATTCAAAGCAATAAATAATCAAAGTTGATCATTTGATATTTTAGCTTTCAGCATTTTCTTTTTGCAATTTTATGCATTTCTTGGTAAATATTTTGAAAACTTCAAAACACAAAAAAATCAGATCAGCAGTTGCAAAGAATTTTATATTTGGGAGAACAAGGGTTCTTACAGTTTCATACCGGAATAATGGCCTTATAAAGCCAATACTATGTAATAGATTTACTGTAATGTAAATGACTGAATTTTAATTTGAGAGCAATCTTATTTTTTTCTCACTTCAATATAGGAAAGGGATGATAATCATTTTTTTTGTAGATCTATCAGTTGCATTTTCCTTCTTGATAAAACTATTATGTGCATAACATATTCAAGGTTCTTTTATTTTAGGTATGGTAGGCATAGATCTATACCACTTACAAATCAAATTTCCATGGCAAAAGCGAATACAGTCACAAGAAACAACAATAACTAAATTTAAACATTTCGCATAGTTTGTATTGAATTTCATAGAATGATACTATATGATGCTTGCTAAATGTGCTTTACAGGATCGATCTACTTACCTGGAAGCTATTGAATCTCTACTAGATTTTGACAGTGGAAGGAACAATGCCTGGTCTCACTCCTGCAACCGTGAGATTGCTTCATTAATTCACCACCAATATTTCTTTCCTCTTGGCAGCAATAGACTATAGTTTTCTCTGTCCTCACAGCAACATTCCAAAATTTCTGAGTCTCTTCCCACTCTGAAGAAACAGTAACTTGTCTCTATTGTAGGTCGCTCTCCTTCATTTCAGATTCTCAGCCTGTTGATGTACATGTCTCTGTTCTGGAGTCTTGCCATTAAATTTCATTTCCCAATAAGCAGAGGCTACAGCATTTCCTATGGAGGTCATGAGGTTGACTTCTTGGGTGCTCCAATTGTCTAAACCAATACACTTAGTGCGAGTGATGTGGGCGCCAATTGGGCAGTGAATTCCATAGCATGCACAGAAATATTCCAAGCATAATGGAGGCATATCTTGGCTTTGCAGCTCCACAATCTGCACACCTGGAATTAAACTCCTGTTTTAACAAATCTTGGAGTTTTGATTCTGGGTTAACATTTTTTTTATTTTTTCTATCCATCGCTTCTATGAGGAAGAGAAAGCTGCCTGGTTCACCATGCCATCCACCTACCAATGGCCTTCCCTTCACAGCCGTGATAGACAAGATCTCCTATCAGAATAATTGAGAAATGGAGAATAATTTTGAAGAATTCCTGGCACCATTCTTATAGTATTCTTCCCCTCATTTGTGCCTAAATGGTTGCACAGAACTAACGTAGACTGTGGGTTGTTAAATTTAAGTGATCAAATTGTATGCACAGAAACTTAAAACAAATCAGACAAAGTAACACAGCAGATACCCTGGGAAAACCCTCCTCTTGAGGGAGAAAAACCCAGCAACAAAGATCTCTCTTATATTTATGAACAATGGCAATAATTCTCTTTACAATGAGGCCTAACTCAAGGCCAGAATTCTGTACCTATATCAGATACAAAGAACAGAAAATGAACTGTACTTCTGACAAGATGAATTTGCTCTTCAATAATATTCGCAACTTGCACTTGAACAGGTTCGCACACAGCTAAAGATATAAACCACTCTCAGCACTTGAGAGATTCGCACTTGCCTCTTGATGAATTTAATTCGCACTTCAGCTCTCTTGATGAATTCGCACTTCTGTTCTCTTGATCAATTCGCACTTAGAAGAATAAATCGGACTTGCTTGAATGTGTGTGTGATGGAGGAAGCGAACCTTGTATATATACAAGTGAGAGAGGTCGCACCTCTTCAAGTTATGAGGTCGGCCAAGATACAAAATAATTTCAATGAATATAATTTACAAAGAAGGTCGGCCCAGAATAAGAATTATATTATTTACAAAGAGATGCGCCCATACTCATTTATTTTCACATATAAATAAATAGCCAATAGGCTACATTTATTTATGACTCTATGTAGAAACCCTAGTTTCCCTGTTCCTGAATCTGATTTTTTTTTCTTTGTTTTTGGTGTATTTTGGTTTTTTTTGTTTTTTTGTGTTTTTGCAAGAATATTGAGAGATGGCGATTTTGCAAATAAATAGATAATAAATTCAAATAAATTCTTTCTACTCTGAAAACAATAGATTCTATTGCTAAAATGGATGCCAGTCTATTTGTCAAACTGCTGAGACGATTACAAGAAAGATCCAGATACATGCAAATGAAAAGACAATATTTTATCTGATGAAAAACCTGATTTTTCTTGCTGCAATAAATGACTGCTGGTAATGGTACGGCTGCAATGAAATGATCCCTTCTCCCTCTGAGAAATGATTGCAACTTGATCTAGAAGCTGAGGCGACTCTAAGAAAGATGATAGCAGACCAAGATGGAAGGCGTATTTCTCAAGATCAAAGTGTACGGCCCAAATGATGAAGGTACGGCCTGCTGCAGGAAAATGTACGGCTGTGTACAGCAGTAATAAATGCAAAAGTACGGCTATCTCAAACTCCTCCAGAATATCAATAAGAATGGCGCCTCAATGTAGAAAGCTCTTCTGAATGTATATCTCTTTGAACTCCTGATGATATGAACCTCGGTGATGCTCTGTAATTTCTTCTGAATGAAGAAATCTCTTTGCTGGCAATAGATCGGATGATATTTCACACCCTCTGAATCGCTCTCACTGGAGATGGCTCGTTCCCCAATGCATTCGAGACTGAAACCCTAAAGCTTCCGTTCTCTGACGAAGACTTGATCAATTTTCAATTCACAATGACATAATGGCTCAATTCCCAATGAAAAATGCTTAATACACTGAAAAGTGCGATTTCCTCAAAAATAGGGAATCATTAAAAATTCGAACTTTTTATTCTTTTAATATTTCAATAGTTCAACTCAAATTTTTAATTATAAAATATAATTAAAAATTGGCCCCCTTTCATGATGGGCGACCCCCTTCAGCCAAATCACTTAAGTTATAATAAAATATTATAACTTTATATTATAACGCTTCCACAATTAATATTTAATTAGATCAATTAAATATTAATATTTCTCTCAATATTCACCCGATGCTCGAGCCGTCTGAAGCTGTCGACTGAGGAAGTGATTCTGAATGCTATCAATCCATACTGCTAAAAATAGTAGGGGTCCCCGCGGCCCGAGTCTTGAATCTTGCTAAAATGGCAGCTTTCGGGCTAAGAGCGTCAGTGACTAGCAATAGCCCAGTCCAAATCATAGCTGGTAGGCCAGGCTCCAGCAAGACCCTCTATCCATCCCATCAGCCTACAAAGGAATTGCATAGCCAAGAGCTAATTCTTACGGTTCGATGCCGTAAAAATGGGACATTACGCGCCGAGGGAGATGGGTGGCTTCTCATCAAGCCATTAACACTCCCTCTCAGCTAGGGAGAGAACTTCCAGCTGCTCAAGAGAGATCAACTCAACATGAAGTTGGATATCGCCTCAATGCGATATCAACCATAATGGCAACAATCACACTATGGTGTGTACAAGTGTTCATCACTTGCGTGATGTTGTCACCTCAACGTGACATTCACAAGTACAAGATATGTCATGGAGTCTCACACATGACACCATAACTCAAGCTAAGAGGGTGGAACCAAGGGCTTACACCTCAAATTCCTCCGTCTCAGAGGAAAATGCATTAACAAGGACTTGCACCTCAAATTCTTCCGTCTCAGAAGAAAATGTATTAACAAGGACTTACACCTCAAATTCTTCCGTCTTAGAAGAAAATGTATTAACAAGGACTTGCACCTCAAATTCTTTTGTCTCAGAAGAAAATGTATTAACAAGGACTTGCACCTCAAATTCTTCCGTCTCAGAAGAAAATGCATTAACAAGGGCTTACACCTCAAATTCTTCTGTCTCAAAAGAAAATGCATTAACAAGGGCTTACACCTCAAATTCTTCTGTCTCAGAAGAAAATGCATTAACAAGGCTTCACTGGTACTGGGACTCTTACTCAATCAAGGCTGAATTCTCCACCATACCAAGCATATCTCGGAAGTACTCAAACTTTATCCTGGCGAGAGGCTTGGTGAGAATATCAGCCGTCTGCTCATCAGTGCTGATGTACCTTAACTGTACAACCTTCCTCAGTACCATATCTCTGATATAGTGGTACTTGATCTCAACATGCTTGGTTCTGTCATGAAACACAGGATTGACATAAAACTTCACACAACTCTGAAGTAGGCTCCATTGATTGTCCGAACGTCGCGGGAGACGCAGTAAACTACTTCTCGAGTTGCCGCCTGGCTGCAGTAGCAAACTTGCGGTCTACGGTTTTAAAAATTCAACCATTTAACGATTTCAGCCGAAGAACAACTAACTTGTTTTCATTCTAGGGTTTCCAAAATCGTTTCAACTGTTCATTTTAAATTTCCAACTAACTTCCAAGTTTTCAGTTTCAGCTGAAAGGTAACATCTAACTGTTTCCATCAACCGACTCACTGAAGATTAAAACTAAATAACTGTCAAACTAGGGTTTTTCCCAAATAAAGATAATCACTCTAAAAGAGAATAATTACTAGGGCACGATTAACCAATTCGCATCCTTCTCCTACTTATAAAATCTAGGGCTTCATTTGCAGCTAAAAGAGAATTCGATCCATATGTCGTTACACTATACACTTCATCAACTATCTTTTAATTTCATTTTCCGCTGAAAAGAAACTATTAACTATAAACATCTAACAGGAATTTTGCAGAAGAATAATAATTACTTTTCTTTGCTTCCAGAAGATAATGAATAATTACTACAGCTATGAAACAATATAACAGCTGAATAAATTCAAGTAGCTATCTCACTAAGTATCTGAGAATCTTACAATGTTCATTAACATAAGAATAGCATTCATGGCATAGATGAAATAGAAATTCAATTACCATTGCATGTACCTGGATTTACGAGAGAGGAAGAAATCCATTTGTCATCATCTCCATACTATCTTACTTGGAAATCTTTATCGAGGGAAAGAGAATTATCATCAGGGGCTTTACCGCCCAACCAAGACCTACTGGTCTCCCGAGTTTCTTCAACTGAAGAACCCGCCCTTCACGAGGGTAATCAACATGGATCGATTTATCATCATGCCTCTGAGCCTGATGTCCACGAACCTATACCACTGATCGATCCTCCCTCTATAGGTACCTCCTATCAGAAGAATCATCCTGATCAGGGTATATCTGGCCATGGAAGCTAACATTGCCAAACGGGCATCTACCTTGGCCAAGGATTTTTCTATTAACTGTGCCGTCAGCACGCATCCTTGCTCGACATGATAATACTTAGATCAAGTTTTAATCTTACCATAATTGGTTCAGTTATCGATCTCCTCTTAGTTTGAGGTTAAGTTTTAACCTTAAGGTATAACATAACAAGAACTTGGTTTGGATTCACATCTTGTTTAAGGGTTATGCTGTTATCTTTTTTTTAGAAGGAGAGGAATTCGTTTCATGACTTATCTCATCTGAGTATTAATGATCTACTATTCTCAAACTTATGAGGGGAGATTAAGGAGTCTTATTCAACAATATTGATTTTGTGTTTTGTATTACAATACTAGGGATTCAAATGTTTCTTCTAAAACCCTGGTGCATCAGATAATTTTAAGAACATAAGAGAATCCTGGCCCGATGTCGATCACATCTTTAAAGACCATTCAGTAAACTTAACACACAAAGAAGAGGAGATGAAACTTGTCCTTCAAGAAGGTTTCATCAAGTTAATGGTCTCAAAAGAAAAGAGAGACATGGTTCGATTCAACACTTCAAATAGAATGAAAGAGAGCTAAGGCCAGTTCTTAAACTGATAAGACTCTGGTGGGAAAATGCAATCACATATTCAAGTTCAAATCTGATTGATGACTACAGAGAAACTACAAGCAGAGTAACAAATACACAAGAGTAAACGAGAGTGTATTTCCATCGAGAAAGTTTTGGAGAAATTAAGCAAGAACCAAATCTTGAGATTCATCAAGGCTTATAATCACTAGATGACTATCAACTCGGTCATACTCCTTATGAAAACAATATCAGAGGATGATGCATGAATCTTGCCACATAAGTTACCATTCAGGTAAAGATATTTCAAATTTGCAAAGATGAGAAAGGGTTAA
>VDFB02193121.1:0-41474 GCA_007258455.2 Sequoia sempervirens
TTGAATTGCTTTTTGGAAATATTTTGTGAATAATTGGAGCCAACACTTAGTACTTTTGGTAAATATGAAGTGCATCTAATTAGGCCGACCTAATTCATGCTTGTGGATAAGATTGAGTATATATATGTGTTGAACAATTTTTTGAAGATATGTACAGATAATGGGTAATCAATGAGGCAGCAGTAAATGCGAAAGTGAGCGAAAATAATGAAGTGTGTTAAGTCAGTGTATTGAGCCTCATCAAAACTATATCAACACTTGTTAGGTGCACTATTCTCAGTTCATTTTGGCTGTGAAGCCCAATTTTGTTCTGTAAATCCTTTTTGTAGGAAGTGAGCTTCCTTGTAGGTAGTGAGCCTCCCTATAAGTAGCGAGCTTTTGTAGCTAGATAGTGAGTCCTTTCAAGGTAGTGAGCCCTTGGAAGTGAGCCTTATATATTTTGTTCTAGAACTACGTTATATTGTGAGTTAATCTTTGCCATGGTTTTTCCCTCCTTGGGTTTTCCACTTAAAATCTAGTGTTTAGTGTGTTATTTTACTCTCTATTTTATGTATCTCATGCTCATGCCTAATAATAGAATAGTATGGTTGTAGAATTGATAAGTGTTGAATTTTTTAATTTTTTAATTTTGTGACAACTGATTCACCCCCCCTCTCAGTTGTTTTGCGTCTTTTAACAATTGGTATCAGAGCTTTGGTTCCTTGGTGAAGAGCTTAACCACTTGAGGAGGATCCTGAAGGTTGATTAGATGGATGATAAAGGAGAGCTTCAAACTACTCTTAAGGATCTTGACCAAGTGGAAGGAGAAAACATATATCTGAAAGAGAATGTTGATGAAGAAAATGAATGTACGGAAGCTGAAAGAACAATTGAAGAAATTCAAGGAAAGAAACATAGAAGTAAGTGAGAAGCTAAAACAAGCAATAATAGGATTGAAAGTGTCGATAGAAGAAAAAAAATAATTGAAGAATGTCTGAATATAATGGTGCAGAATAAATCCGATGAATGCACTAAACTTGAATAAGAGGTAGTAAATCTAAGGATTGAACTGGAGAAGGAAAGACTTTGTGAGAACAATTTCAAATCTAGCTACAATAAGCTTGGAGAATTGTTTGTTGGACACAAATCAAATAAAGACAAAGCCGGTTTGGGAAATGATGTAGATGAAAGTTCTAAGGCAAATCAAATGACTCAAGACGAAGAGAAGCAGAAGAGAAATTCAAGGTGCAAGAAGACAGCCTGTGAGATAGCCTAATGCACAAAGGTATCCCTCTTTTAATGGTATTTGTTTTTCCTATAATAAATATGGTCACAAAGCAACATAATGGAAGAGTAGGATGAATTAGAATCAATTTATTGGCTCTTTCTCTAGAATTTTTTTTTTCATGCAAGAAGGTTGGACATAAGGCTACTGAATGCAGATCTCAGGTGAGAATGATTAGTCAAGTGATGACGACCATGTTTCATGGAGGTAGAATGAATCAACCCTTTAATGGCTACAACTACACCTGTAACAAATTTGTACACAGAGCAAATCAATGTAGTTCGAGAGGTAATGGAGGTTAGCCTAATTAGAAAAGTGTTTTATGCTATAATTGCAATAAACTCGGACATATCTCAAAGGTTTGCAGACGTAAGAAAGGAAAGCAGTCCGCTTCAGTAGAGAAGAATGATCTAGTAAAGAAGATTGGAAAAGAAGAGATGAAACAAGAGATGAATAAGATATGGAAGACAAAAGAGGAAGAAGAAAAATCTCAAAATTTACTGATGTGTCTATTCCCTCATCTAGTACAGATGATTTATTTAGTAATTAGACCTGTCATGGTCTTAGGGGGAGCACTATTAGAAAATTAGAAGAACCCCCTAGATAAATGACGTGTCAGAGGTTGGCACGAGGATGGAATGTGAAGAATGAATATTCAAAGATTTTGGAAAAAGAACTGGAAGAAAAAATGTTGGTATGATAATTTGCAAACTGAATTGGGGTTTTTTGTGTTGGGAAGAATTTTTTTAGTAGCTTTTTGATGTTTTCTACATTTAATGCATTTTAGGGTAAATTCAATGGTGTATAAGTTGAAATTTGTGAGTCTTCTTGATTAATTAAGCATTTGAAGAACTTGAAAGGTGCCCTAGAATGATCCTGAAGCAAGCTTGAAGTAATTCTGAAGGGAATTCAAATAATTTGTCACAGGTAATCTAGAATCTTTTCTTAGTTTGAAAAAGGGGAAGAAGAAAAATGAAGAGGTTTCGATTAAAAAATTCAAGAAAGCACAGAAATGGATAGAGAATTGAGTGGTGTAATTTCGCTAAAGCTGAAAGGAGTTGAATTGGACAAATTTAATCATAGAAAAATGAAAGAAATGGAACTAGGACTGAACGAAAAATGAATTACATAGGATAAAAACATTAGGTATGGATTTGTGGATAGAATTTTCATGGTTTGCTGATAAAGAGCTTATTTTTTTCTTGTTGAATCTTTTCAAGAATGATAGTATTGTATTGGAAAAACCCTACTTAATCTCGAAGGAAGTGATCAAAGCGATTACTGGCTTATGCAGCATTGGGGATCTTCCTAGAAAGAAATCTATGAAGTACAAAGATGTGGAGGAACTAACTAGAATTAGTAAAGACCCTCGAGCCCTATTGATAAACACTCTTGAATATTTGGCTGTAAGGTATGTTGTGATGGAACCCTCAAAAAATTATTATTTTTTCCTTATTCCATGTTAAAACCCTTATTGCATTTGGATATAGGGTTGTAATCTGCAAAATATTATAGTATTCTATTGGGCCATTGACTTCCTAATACCCATTTCCAATTATTTTTAAATGTATCTTTAGTAATTCATTGTCACCTAGTAACCGACCCTTTTCTAGCCTAGGTTCAAACCTTTCTATTTTATAAAATAGGGTAAGGATCTTTGTGCCCTTACGCTCTTTGTATTTTATAACTTAGAGGTTTTTGAGTTAATTATTGTCCTAGGGAGTCCCCTTTATTAGAAACAAACTAATGAGAACATGCTTAAAAGGTTCCCACTTATGACCCAATAGCCTTCAATGCTATATCGCTCATCCCTGATTTATTCACTGATTCATACTTTGAATCAGCGATAAGTGATGAACTAATATTTTCCCTTTAATATCATTCATCGCTAATGGATTTTAAGTTTTCAAAATTGTAATAGCGATGAGCGATACTTCTATCTTTATTTTCTTATCGCTCATCGTGGATGGCCATAAAAATATGAACTCAAAATGGCGATGAGCGATGTGATCGCTTAATCGCGGATATGTTTTGAATGTAAAATCTCAAATCCGCGATAAACGATGAACATTAAAAAGTTGAAAATATTTTCATCACTAATTGCCTACAAAATGTATGAGGAGAATTAGTGATGAACAAGTGACATATGTTATAACTTTATTGCTCATCATGAATTTTATTTAGAACTTGGGTTCTAAATTGGCGATAAGAGATGGATGTTCTCTAAAGGATTTTTCTTTCGCTAATGTGATATGATCATATGAGTGATGTATTTTATGATGCTTGCTCTATGCAAGTTGTACGTGTCCAAAGTTGGTGCCATCATAGCATTTCATGTCATAGATAGAAGCATACGTACAAAGTTCAAATTAGAAATACGTGACGGGAGGATAAGTGTGACAAACAGTCAGGCTATGGAACTAGGGGCAAAAGAACATTAGCGAGATATTTACATCGCTGATAGAATGGGGAAAAGACAAACTAGATCAGCGAAAAGTGATGGTCACTACATGAAATGAGCTACATGGAAAAATCCTAAAGGTTTAGGATAAAGAAAAAAATGAAAATAACGAGAGGACTGAGGAACCGTTGATAAAATTTTAAAGCAGGATAATCCAATGGATTGAGAATCACCACGCAAATGCTTTCATCAGAATTTAGGATCAGCGATGAAGTGATGAAGTGTATAAAGAAATTTTCCCTCTAAGAAAAACTTGTCTTGGGTACTTCGCTGATATTAATGAAAGCACAGGTTAGGTTGGCGATACATGTTGATTGATAGATCACAACACTTGAATTGGCATCACTATTTTCTATGAGCAAGTTGCTAAGGACATAAAAAAGAAAACAAATCTCATATCACCATGGATGAAGTTTTAAGTGTTTTAAAAGCAACGACTTAGATTCAATCTTGAGCTGTAAGTTATCAACTTGCTCGCATAAGGAGATTTTGTGTCATTAATCTTGCATGATTCAAATTGCCTATTTAATGCAAATTACTTGAGTGATTTCCCATATCATAATTCATTTTGCAATGAATGAGGGTCGACAGTTGATAAAGAAGTGTGTGGGAATTGAATTCTCTTGAGAAGCATGTAGGCATTCTAGCCAAGTAGATCTGTCATAATGATTCAAGAGTCTGAGGAGTTGTGTTTGTTTGAATCTAAGGGAGGCCTTGAAAATAAAAGTGGAATACATGGAGCTCCTGATATGCCAAAAGGAAGAGTAGGATTCAGGAAATTCAAGGAGTATAGTACCAAGGAAAATTACCATCTAGGAGAGCAAATAGTTTTAGAAGAATTAGTCAAACACAAAGAAGAGGATGGTGAAATATAAAAAGAGGGCATGGATAGAGAGTGAGCATTGTAAGGCCTATCTTAAGGAATGCAATTCTCCATGTGAAGTTTTTTATAACCCTTTAGACAGTGAGGTGACACTGAATCAAAGGGTGATTATTATCCCCTCTCCTTGGTACTATCGAGGAATCCTAACAAAGAGGTGGTGAAAATTTCAACAGTCCCACCATGAGAAAAACATGGGTGAATATCCTCTGGGATTGATGACTCAGAGTGATGATTGTGCCCTATTTTTTTTTTGATGATACGATGCCCTTTTTGTTAGGATTGTCCTATTCATCACTCGTGATTTCTTGTTTCATGTGCTGAGGTGGAAAGTTTTTGGGATGGCATGTAGGAGAAGTACCAGACTAGTTAACCTTGGCGGTGTGTATGTTGTTTACGGATGATAGACAAGTTTGTGTTGGAACTGCTATTGGAGAATCTTCTTTGGTCAACAAGGATGATGATTCAACATGGTTACAACAAACTCTGCTTTTCAAGGAGCTGGCATGTCTTCATTCAGGGAATGTGGAATGTGGTCTTTTACTCTTCCATTTTCCTCAAATGATTGCATGTAACAAACTAAGAATATCTCAAATTATGGTGCAAATGAAATGAAATGTAAGTGTAATTAAGCCTAATGCTTATCACTCCCTTATTCTATAAAAGGGATTTCAGGGCTTATTACAGAGGTTGGATTCTCAAGTCTTAATAGAGTTCTAGGTAAAAGCTAAGTTCTAGAATGGGAACTTAGAATAGAATTCTGAAGTAGGCTAGAAGTTTTTCTTGGAGAGGAAGTCATGTATGTAACGATCTTAAATGAGTTTATATAGAAATTATTGATATTGAAACAAATATTAGTCAAGAATTCTATACTCTCCTATGTGTGTTTTTTATAAAGTTATGAATGGGAAATACTAATGGTATTATCACTTGTCTTCAAATATTTCATTTGAATGTATTTTTCTATTTTCAGCTTTAATTCAAGGAATTAATTAAAGTGCTTGAATAGGGTTATAAACTTTGTAAGGAATGCCTTAAGATTGCTAAGAAGTGAATGTTTCTTGCATAGTGAGTTTTCGTAAATGCAAAGCGATACGAAAATAGTTTGTTTCTCCCTCAAATGAGTAATTTGTAAATTATTGATCCTCTTGTGTACTTGACTCCATTGCTCCAATTGATTAGACACTAGTCATTTTCTCAGAAAATCTTGCATAAGATGAATAAACAGTGTTCCTAGCTCTAAGACTTACAAGAAGAACAATACTCAAATAGAAAACCTCTCCAAGGGTAGTAGAAGTGGAATTAATCTCAATTCCTAGTAGATAATTAATCCTTCATTTGAAAATCTATCAAATCTTCAGTGAAATTGATTTTATTTGCTACAAAAGGAATTAATCTATGTATAAATGTGTTGTTAATTGACTATATTGCATGAAAACCTAATTGGGATTACCTCCTAGGTTTCACAGAGCCTGAAGTGAAGGAGTTCAGACTTTAAAATCCTATGATCATTTTGTTGGCCACTAACCTTACAATTCTTCATCATAGGAGTTGGATACTTCTTAGAGGATTTTTTGGTTCTGCTGGAAAAATCACCAACATGTTGTGTATGGTGTTTCTTACAAAATCTATTTTAAAAATCATGAAGGTTTGACATCAGCCATTGTTGTTTATATTGCACACATGATGGTTAAGGAGAATAGGAAATTTGATTTGTGTGGCCTAGTGATTGAGAATCTTGTTGAAAATGTCTAAATGTTGGTGGTTGAGGGTTATCCCTTTCGGTTTGGATCTTTGCTTGTGTGCTTGGTGTTTTAATTTTTGAGTTCCTTATCGAGAAGAGAAAATGTTGTGTGGGAATTTGATATTCCTATTGGGAAACAAATCTATAGATACCTGGAAGCATTGGAAAATAATGTAAGTGTGTGCAAATCTTATTTATCATCCTTGAAAGAAAATATTTCTTCTTGTATGTTAGCTCTAAGTCAGTTTGAAGTCAGTTCATCCTTCGGTAAAAGATAATTGGAAGTTGTTATTGATGATTCCCCTCTGGAATCAAAGAAAAGAAAATCTATAACTGAAGAAATAATTGTCTATTCAGAAGAGAAGGATAAAGTGTCTCTGCCTGGATCTGAATTCTCTAATCCAGATGACATCTAGACTATGTTGATTAAAGGAAAAATGAAGAAGATTGGTGAGATATGGAATGCAGCCTCTCCTGTTGACAAATTGAAAATTGATGATGCTTTGGTAGATTATCTACTTTGAAAATGTATTGATGTATCAAGTGTCTCTGGCTCCCTACCAAAAAAATTAGTTGAAATTGTTGAAGAAAGAATGTTACTTGAAGGTTTGGATGCAAGTTTGGAGCCTTGGTTGAAAAGAGATGCACTAAAGAAAAGCTGAGACAGTTTGAACTTATGGTGGAAACAAAGAAATGCATCAAATAAATATCATATATTTACAAATATTGTCTCCAGTGGCCTGCTTGTTGGTATATGGAGCCTAATCAGACTCAGAGGTTAAATTTTCCCCATTTTTATCGGTGCAGTTTCCCCCCAAATTATTTAATGGGGATTTCAGGATAGCACCCCCAAGGCGGGGTCAAGGGTGTTATTTTTTTATTGGTCGACATAAAAAAAACCCTATTTTGTAACTGACATAAGTCTTGATAAAAGGCTAAGAGTTTGGGTCTCTGTTGACATTGTATTGTAGCATTTGCAGTGGTATTGAGTTGCAAGGATTATTGGTTGTAATCGGTTTTATTTACTAGATAATAATATTGGACTCCCTGTTGGTGGACATAGCCCAAGTTTGGGTGAACCACGTTAAATATTGTCTCTTGCTATTATTATTTCTATTTTTTTCATTTCTCTATTTAATATTTATTTGCATTTAACTGATATCTTCTGCATACAATTCCTAACATTGTCGCGGTAGATAATTTCAGAAGTAGAATTGAAGCAATTGAATCTAAAGTGAATAGCATTGGAAAGAACTTTGATATATTTGAAGACAAAGAAGGGAAACAAAGGCTAAGAGTTGGAGAATTACAATCTAAATTGATTGTTGTACAAATACAAAGAGATGATGTGGTGAATACGTTTTGGCTCCTTAAGGAGATTGTTGAGGTCCGATTAGACCATCTTTCCATAATACTTACTGACATAGAAGATGTTGAAAGATAGTGTTCATATTGGTCATTTTCTTTTACTCTGTTGGGCTTATTGGAAAGCATCTGCACACGAATGGATTCAACTACATTCAACTAGAATAATTTATGACCAATTCCCAAAGAAAGTTACAAGAAGGTGTTTTAGGTGAAGAGTGTCATTTTTACTTGAATCCTAAGTGTTCAATTTCTATTGTTTTGTTTGTTTTGGCAAAGAAGAGAAGGAAGAGGAAAAGGAATCTGAACAGAATAAAGTTAATTGAATTGTTGTTTGACAATTTTTGGATGACTGGAAGTTTTTGAAGAATTAGAATCTTTTTTGTAAATTTTAATGTCACCATGTTTACATCTTGTGGTTGCCCTTTTCCATTGATGTCAAAGGGAGAGAGAATGGAGTTAGAGAGTTTTTGGAAGTTGGGAGAGATTGGAGGAAGAACATTTATTTGGCACATGTTGCCATCAATGACAAAGGGGGAGATTGTTAGAAGAATAGAGAAGAATGACAATATCTACAGTTTTGTGTTGTCGTTGATGTCACCATGTTGTGGCTACAAGTCTAAGACAGTGTCTGATCTGGTATTTTGGTCTTGTATCTAAACCAGTATTCAAATTGCACTCTTCAATATTCCAGTCTGCATTCCTCCACAGTTGACAGTTAATTCTTGCGGTTTTGAGAAATTGTTTATGGTTGTTGAAGGCATGCATTTCTAGAATATTATGTGCTTTGGTCTCGTACAATGTAGTGGAAACCAATTTAGAATGTTTGTTTCTTTTTGCATCGAAGTCTAATCCTGGCTGACTTCTTGGGTTAATTGTGATATGGTGGATTAATTTTGCTATTCAGATATATGTGTGACCTATCTTAGGTCTATGTCAACATGATGTAGCATGCTGGATGTTTGAATTGCTTTTTGGAAGTATTTTATGAATACTTGGAGCTGACACTTAGTATTTCTGGTAAATATGAAGTGCATCTAATTAGTCTGACCTAATTAATGCTTGAGGATAAGATCGAGTATATATATGTTTGTTGATTTATTTTTTGAAGAGATGTATAGATAGTGGTAATTAATGAGGCAGTAGTAAATGAGAAAGTGAATGAAAGTAATGAAGTGTGTTAAGTCAGTGTATTGAGCATCACTATAATAGTATCAACACTTGTTAGGTGGATTTTTCTCAATTCATTTTGGATGTGAAGCCTAATTTTGTTCTATAAATCCTTTTTGTAGGTAGTGAGCCTCCCTATAAAAAGTGATCTTTTGTAGCTGGATAGTGAGTCCTTTCAAGGAAATGAGGGTTGGGCAGTGAACCTTATATATTTTGTTCCATAATTACTTTATATTGTGAGTTGATCCTCACTATTGTTTTTCCCTCCTTTGGTTTTCCATGTAAAATCTAGTGTTTAGTGTGTTATTTTACTTTCTTCTTTATGTATCTCATGCTCATGCCTAATAATAGAATAGTATGGTTGTGGAATTGATAAGTGTTAAATTTTTTAAGTTTTTAATTTTGTGACAATTGATTCACCCCCCCTCTCAGTTGTCCTACATCTTTTAATAGTCTTTGTATTAGTTGATGAATAGGGGGGACATGGGTGCTTTATAATCTAGGTCATAAAACACCAATATTTTCCACTTGTCATTTAGATATGTCTTATGATCCCAAATTGTATTGACTATCAACACCAAAGGTGAGTTAATTCTCTATAAGGAAGACCTAAGACAGGTTTCTTTAAGCTTTGAGGGGTTCACCACCAAGCAAAAGCTTTGAAAATTCAACTTGATATTCAACTCACAAAATCTAGTAATGTAAGCCAAATAATGAGTGCAAAACACAAAATTAAGTAACAACAAGTTAGGATGTATGTACCTGGGAAGTATGGAAATGTGATGAAAATTCTAGAAATGCAAAAATGTTGTCAAAGTATGCTAGGGAGGACTAAGATGCCCTTAGAATTTTCTTAGTCCCACTACTATTTTTTTAGGGAAGATGCATAATATTCAGATGTTAGAACGGGATCCAAAGGAATCTCTATAAAATTATTCTTGGAGAACTAAGATGCCCTTGTTGCCGACTTAGTCCCTTCTTGAATTTCTGAAATCTCTAAAAGTGATCCTGAGTCTCAATGTCTACACTTCCTTCTTCTCAGATCACAGATTCTAAAACTTTGAGATATGGCCTATAGGTGAATTTATGTGAAGATGACAACTTTGCAATGCAACTGTACACTTCAAATGATCTTCAACCTAAATCTACAAACACAAACATGCAAGAGAGGGAAAAAATGTTGACGATTAGTAAATGGGGTTTTTCCTTGGTCAAACCCCTTTTTGGTAATTAAACCTTGAAATGAAATCAAATAAGAATGGAGAATGATGAATGAGAAAATGACAATGTTACAACTCACCAAACCCTTGTTATGAAATTTGCAGACTTGTGTGAAGTGGCTAGCTTGAATGTAGATCTTGAATCAAAGGAATGCTTGATAGATCTTGACTTGAATTGCTTGCTTGAATCCAAACCCTACATCACAAATGCTAGCTCAAAAATACACATGATACAAGAATATATTTGATATGATACTTGAATCTTGATGATGACTTCAAATTCTTGATGAATTTCTCTTGAATGCTCTTGTGAACTCAATTATGCTGCTAGGAATGATCTCACAAAATTCTTGTTATGAAAATGAATAAAAGAACCTTGTATTTATACTTATCTTTGCTTAATAATATGAAATTACACCACAACAAGCCAACATATGAAATCATTAATTAAAGGAGGCTAAATCTCACCAAGATTTGCAATTAAATCCTGAAAATAACCTAAGGGCGACTAAGATGCCCTAGGTGGCGTCTTACTCCTGAGGCATGAAACTTGGGGCACAGACTCCATAAAGGGGCCCAATTAAGGTGCCTTTGGAAAGAGGGTCCCAAGACCTTTGGGGGATAAAGACACCCTAGGTGGTGTCTTAGTCCCAACCAAAAAATTAGGGATACACAACTAGAATCATTACATTATCATTTCCCCTTTGATGTTTGTTAAGATTAGCCATAAAAAGATATAATATATTAGGCTTGTGGATGTAAAAGAGGACCAATTAAGACATAAATAAGGATAAATAAAGCAAGGCAGGCCTAAACAAGTGTGAAAATGAAAGGCTATGCATTTTCCTACACTACAATTAGCCCCCACTTTAGTGAGAGGATGAACTTGCTTCAAAATCACACTAAAGTAACCAACCACGCAATCAAGAGGGGTTGAAATATATGAATGTTAGTAAGATTAGATGAAAATATCCAAGATGGTGGCCAAGCCCCTAGGATCAAGATCCTATGGAAAATGAACATAGGCACAAAGGAACACAGTTGCAGAACATAAACCAGATCGCAAACATAAACCATCAAAGATAGAAAAAAGAAAATAGGAAAAGTAAAAATGCAATGGATCAAGCTTCGACTAGCCATCCAATGTGTTGTGGACCTCTTCTAGGTTGTTTGTCCAAAAATAAGTTTACAAGTGAAACACATTGTCCACTATGCAAACAAATCCATGCTCGCAAGGGCTAGTGAAGCTAGTTGTCCACTAGGTGATCCCTAATAGGTCCATATCAAATTCATACCCCCATGACTATGATAAGGACAAAAATAAAAACGCACACTCACAAGGGCTAGTGAAGCTAGTTGTTCACTAGGTGAGCCCCAAGGGACTATATCAAAGCCATACCTCCATGACCTTAATAACGTACAAAAAAAAAATGCACACTCACAAGGACTAGTGAAGCTAGTTGTTCACTAGGTGAGCCCTAAGGGAGTATATCAAAGCCATACCTCCATGAATTTAATAAGTGTGTCACAAAAAATTGTATACTCTTGGAGAAAGAGACAATTTTGAGATTAATTTGGTCCTATTTTAGACACCCTTACAGCAATCACCCCTTAAAAATTGCATTTATAGGCCCCTAATGCTCATGATTTTAGACTTTAAGGCTTATTCCACTCACAAATCACACAAATCTCGACAAGCAACATTCAAACCACTTAAATTTCATGAAACCCACCTCAAAAACCCCTAGTGTGACTAAGTCACCCAGGGTGGCGACTTAGTCCCTTTTGAGGTATTTTCCACTTTTGAGTGGGAAAATCACCGACTTAATTCAAATTCTTGAGGGATGTCATCCTATGAAGTTAAAATAATGAATAATTCAGTGTCAATGCCTATAAATACATGTTTTTAGGTCATTCTTCATATCTCATAGTCATTTTTACAAAGCAAAATCAAAAGTCAAGTGTTGAATATCTTTCACTAGAAGTTTCATTAGTATTTCTACTACAAAGTTGAAGCTTTAGGGAAAAAAATAGGGTTTCTGGAGGTCTTCAAGCTCACTTTTTGTTCAATATCTCAAAATGTAAAGGATTGATCATGGATGCCTATAGTGAATCATGGAGAAATCTAGGTTGAGGAGATGTAACTAGCCATCAAATCACACCTAAAGACTTGTTTTCAAAGTGATTCCATCTTCCATTTTCTCTCTATCTTTAGATTTAAGGTTTTCATGTCATTTACATTCATTTGAAATGTTGTAGGGTTTCTTGGATTGAATTCTTACATCATTCAAGTTCAATTTAATCATCTTATTCTAGCACATTAGAATAGGGTTTTGTCTTACTTCAGATTTTCCTAGTCTTAGACACACTTAGGACTAGGGTTTTATGTAGATTTTATCCCTTCCAAAGTTTAAATACTAGCTAGGGGTTTGGTCAAGGAAAACCCTCCATTAGAAAAAAAGTTATATTCTGTATTGCAGGTGTTTTTGAAGATTCAGATCTGGATTTCCATCATAAAATAGAGTGCAAACTCTTGGCTTCAGTTTCCACTTTCAAATTTGTAGAAAACCCAAAGTGGACTAAGTCACCCATATTAGCAACTTAGTCCCACTATAGTGGTTTTTTAGGAATTTTTATAGTTTCAAATACCCATTTGGCAAAAATAGCTTTTTGGGTAGTTTCCCTGATGTGGGACTAAGTCACCCAACTTGGCGTAAGTGTCTCGATTGGCTTAAAAATCAAGTGTTCTAGAAATTCAGAGGTCTCTACGACCTCCAATCTATTCTTCATCAATTTCCAAGTGCATAGTTCATGTTTAGCATCTTCATTTTGTTCTTTATTGCATCTATTTCATTATTTTGCGTATCACAGTGTGTTTTCCAGCACTTTGCATTTCTTAGGATTAGCATTAATAAATCATTTCTTTTTCAGTTTTTTGCATTAGGAAATCACATTTATATTCATTGCACCCCTCATAAAATTAAACTTGAGTGTAGACATTAGCATTTTGGCTCCATTCTTCCTCTCCTTTTAGGTGAAAAACCTAGAAGAGTTAGAGGAACCCTTGGGTAACCAAAATCATTTTTCACATTTTGGTGAACCCGAAATTTGAACACTTTTACTTTTGATTTCAAGATAATCCTAGGTTTAGCTTGCATCAATATTGCATTAGGTGTTGCATTGTTTGATTTGCATCTTAGGGTTCAAAATTGCATTAGTGAAAAGCTCATTTAAGCTTGCATTATTACATTTCATTTCCTTGCATAATAGTGAAATTCTATATCTGCACTATAGATTTGCATGGCACTATACAAAACACATCAATATCCATTAGAAAATTCATAAGAACTTAAAAATCAGCCTACTAGGACTAATTCGCCGCCCTAGGCAACTTAGTCCCAGTACACATTTTGTATTTCTATTTTCTGCATTTTGTTTCCCATTTCTTTAATTACTAATAGATTTAGTTACTATTATGTTTCTGTGCAGTTATTTTCTATTACATTCAAATCATTAGCATTAGTATCATTTACTTTAATGGCAATTATAGAACCAATCAAAACAATGCTTCATTTTAGGATGACTGTATCATCCAAACCTTTTAGTAGTGATGACTTGGATAGGTTAGATGAATCTTTACAAGGTTTGCTCTCACTAAGTTCATCCACTAAGGCTTGTGATGACAAACGTAAACCAATTAACGACAACTCATCTCCAAAACCTTTTAGTAGTGATGACTTTGATATGTTAGACGAAGCCCTTCAGGACTTCATCTCACAAAATCCATCCACTAAGGTTTGTTGTGAGCAACCAAGAAAAAGAGATTCCAATGTAATTTAACCTCAACCTCCACCTAAACTCAAGTTTACCCTTTACCCACTAGAACATGATGTTGTTGAACACACACATTACACTAGAAATAATCTACAACCACAACAACCCACTCCAACATCCTTACCTTTACCAAACCCCATTTTTCCTAGTGCTCCTTGCTTAAATTAACACCTTAGGGAGTACGATCTCATCGAACAACCTAAGAATACCCCCATAAAGATATCCCTTTGGGATATCCTTTAGAATTCACTAAATTATCATTCAATGCTCCAAAAAACATTGCAACAAACATTGGTTCTTCCTAGTACAAACATAAATGATGTGGAAGCTCTTATAAAATGAATGAATGCAATTAATGTAGACATTGCTTTCATCAACATGAGCTCCCTCCATTAAAATTAAGGAAGCAAATTCAGGCCTTTATGATAATTTCTCAATATAATACAATAGGCATCAAAAGAACCATTGTTGACAATGGCTCTACCCTCAATGTGTCTAGTGTAAAACTCAGATCGATTACATGTGGATAAATCATAAATCAAACCTAATTCCTTATGTATTAGAGGATTTGAAAATACTACAAAATAACCACTCGATGTAATCACTTTTCCTATAACACTCAGAGTAACTACCTTGCAAACTCCTTTTCATGTCATGCCCTATGATCTAACATATATTCTTCTCTTCAGAAGGCCATGGATTCATGAGATGCATGCAGTACCTTCGAATCTTCATTGGATAATGAAATATGTCTATAAAAACCAAATTCATCAAGTTGAAATAGACCCCAAGCCTGAGAGTTGTTTACAACTTGAAAAAGGAACAAGTCCTCTAAACACATTAATTCCAACATCTCATATTGAACCCCTTGAGGCTAGCAAACAAGAAGAAGAATCTATGTCTAAATTGCTCGATGATGATTGGGTACACATGATGAGTCTAGTTTATGGTTTAATTTTGGTAGAATTTATGATCTATTTGCTGAAATTGTCATGATCCTTGATATTTGAATGTTGATATTTTCTCAAAACCATAGATATTGGGCCTAATTTTATCTTTGTAAATCTTTAATGAAATTGACATGTTATATGGACTATCTGTGTTAATTCTACATGTGGATTAATGAATGTTTTTTAAGATAGTTATAGATGTGTGATTATTATGTGTACTAATGTTGCCATGTAGATATGATTCGAGGCCACTAAATTGAGAAGATTCTACCAGCTGGTCATTCACTATAATGGTTAACAAAGTAGACATGCAAAGTTCAATGAAAGGAATCATTCAAATAGGTTGACGACGAGAGATTCCTCATACAAATCAAGTTGTAACCTCCTTGTAAATGATCTTTATTGCTGTTGAGTGAATATAGGTGTTACTGTTGTGCTAAATTTGCATTGAGGCAAGCATGTTTGACCAGATTCCATGAATGTGTAACTGCCTCTCCACTTTCTATACTTTCCCTAAAGTGGCATCCTCCCAATTCATGGATTTGACTGCCTTTTTTAGTTAGCAGCTTCTTTTCTTATAAATAAGAGTTGAATGCTCCTTCTCATGAGGTTGCACTATCTAATGATGTACTTTCATTCTTAGTTTTCAGTAATACAGTTACACTTCTCTATTGTACTCATGTTTTCCAATGAATAAGATGAAGTTATAAGTTAGTGCATTTGAGTTTACATTAGTTTTAGAGGATACTCATCCAAGGGGGCCCACTTGGTGATCATTTTGTCCTTTAGTTTAGTTTAGTTTAGTTATTACTTTATGTTCAGTAATTAGTTAAGAATCTAGCACTGTCTATTCCTACAACCACTAGAACTCCATTCTTTGTCTATTCCTCCAACCAAAGAAGACAAAGTAGTTTCCTATTTGTTTGCTCAGATTTTCATTTATGTTATGCTATCTAGCTTAGCATAGTTGTTGGTTGATGTTCAGTACTTATGTTATTTCCTTCTAAGTAATTTACCTTCAGCATTATGTTTTTCTTAGTTGTAGAATGAATATGGCTAATTTGGATCCTTAGTGGACATACTGTGCTGATCCATTTCAAGTTCACATCCCTGGGTTTACAGGTTAAATGCACCTTCATAATGATCAAATGGCTATTTAGTTTAGATGTCCAATCTCTGAATCACAACTATAAGGGCTTAGTTGTTAGATAATTGTAGGAAGCCAACATTTTTGGTGTTGTTGTCAAGGATGGTGTCAAACTAGGGAGTTCTTTAGAGTCATTGATAGCTTTCTTACTGTAGTATTTTTGAAAGTTTGTTCTTTGTATACCCCTCATTTAGGAAGTAATGATCCCCCTTATTATTTACCAATTCTTTATGTGAGTTAGCTGATAGTGAGTTGATACCACATGCATAGAGGAAGGAGAAGACATGCTTATGGGAGATTCCTTCCTAACAATCTTGATCCATTCTAACTAGTTGAATATCAGAACCTGCCAAGAGAAGAAGAAGAAGATCCACACCCCTTTGCTGATGCATTTCTTGATCTGACTAGCCCTGAAGTTTCCTCTGAAGACAAAAAATCAGCTTGAGAATCCCTTTGTTTTGGAACTACATCAAGCAAGCATGGGTGATGCAAGTAGAAAAAGACCTAACCAACTAGCTTTTCCTTTTCCCATTGCTCATCAAAATGAAGTAGACAACCTCAAAAATATCCCTACTTTAGTCCTTCCCAAGTTTCATGGAATTTTCACAGAAGATCTTGATACCTTCTTGTTCGAGTTTGATATACTCTGCAGGAGTTATGACTATACCAACGATGCCCATAGGCTTAAGCTATTTCCTACCACTTTGAAAAAAACTGCATTAAGATGGTTCATAAGCCTAGGAAAAGATACTGTGGAGACATGGGATAACATGAAGACAAAATTCCTTGAGAAATACAAGGAGTATTGTGTGGGTAGTGACATGAGAGAAGATGACATTTTTAGGATGCAATAGAAGGATGATGAGAGCCTAGAGGATTAAATTGCAGGTTTTTTTTTCCTACAAAAATATCTGCACCATACACTCAATGAAGACTCACAAAAGCCACTTTTCTTGAGAGGAATTAATGATAGTTGCATTGATGCCTTGGAACTAATGGGAGGAGGATTCTCTCCCAAGTTCCTTGGGAGGATATCAAGAAGATATGCCAGAACTACTCTAGGGTAGCTTCAAAGAAAGGGAGAGCTTACCAATCTTCCATGGGTAAGTCATCTACCAGTGGAGTTTCAAGAATGAAGATTACTCATTTGCTGGCAGAATTCAAGCAAGACATTATAAAAAATCTAGCTACTCAGCCGAATACACTTCAGGCCAAGAAGAAACAAGAGGAGGCAGAGGAAACATTGGTAGAGTATTGCCCCCATTGCAGACAAAAGGACTACAAATGGTAGCTAATATTGAAAGCAAGCAAATTGCACCTAAGTTCAAGCCAATTAAAATATAAGAAGATCAAGTCTACTATGTTGCACAAAGGAGGCCTTGGGATCCAAAACAAGGTATACCACCAGATCCACTCTCTTTTGTTGGGCCATATTTCAATTCTTATTCATATAGTAACCAATGGAAACCCCCATATCCATCCAACTATGGAGGATATCCACCAAAACCTTGGAGTAACCCTCCAAATACCTAGCCTAAGCATTAAAAATATCCACCCCAATGGCAGCAACCTCAGGGGAATTGGCAATAGTTTCAAGGAAATTGACAGCCACCCCCAGGAAATTGGCAGCAAAAAAATCAATGGAGGGGGGTGACAACAATGGACAAACTAGCCAAATAGCTACATGTAGCCACCTTCTCAGCCCCAACTACCTACTGTAATAACTCCTCCTCCTAATCCAAGCTCAAATCCACCAAAACAAACTTAGCTACCAGGACATCCCACACCTAATCAAATAACAAACCACAACATCAGCTTGTATAATCTACTGATTCAAATCAATTCCCTACATATGTTGTGAGTGTGAGTGACATTCAGTTGTGTTCAGAAACTACTATACTAGCTCCTTCCACACCCATTACTACTGAGCTTCCTGTGGAAGAAGAAGAGGAGCCTTTGAATACCCACATTTAGACTAGTGCACCTAAAAGTCCCGAACCAGTCCCAATCAAACAAACTGAACAAGAACTTCCATTTCCTTAGAGATTGGAAGTTTCCAAGAAGGAAGAAAAGGAGGACACAAATTTTGACATTATAGATCAGCTGAAGCATATATGTGTCCAGATACCCCTATTTCAGGCCATAAAAGATGTTCCAATCTATGGAAAGGCAATCAAGGAAGCATGCCTCAAGAAACTAGGTAGAAAGAAGAAAGACCTCACTACGGTTCATGTGGTGAGGCAGCTATCTAACATCATGCCTGGGAAAGTGACTATCCCTAAGTAAAATGACCCAAATAGTCATGTGGTAGAATTTGTTATAAATGAGATCCAAATAAAGAATGCTCTGATTGACTTGGGAGAAACAATAAATGTAATGACTAAGGATATCTTGCAACAACTAAAAGTTGCAAGCATGCGACCTACTCTTACTATCTTGCAACTTGTTGATAGTTCTACTATTAAACCTAATGGTATAGTAGAGGATCTTCTGGTAATTCTAGACTCATGGGAGTACCCATTAGATTTCATGTTTCTTTCTCCTAAAGCCATACTAGGTGGGTATCTCGTTATTCTTGGAAGGCCATGGTTAGCAACAAAAAATGCATATATTGGATGCAAGATAGAAGACATGACCATTTCTATTGGAAAGAGAACTAAAAATCTTTCTCTTTATCCTCCTTCTCAGCCATCCCATGATGAGGATAATCCCATATGGCCACACATTGGTGAAGAGGCTGAGGAAGTTAATTTTGTGGCACAACTTATGATGTTAGGTAGAAACTCTTTTATGCAGCTTCAAGATGAAGATGAAGTATTGGATAACATCATTTAGAATCATTGTGAAGTGGAGGAAGCATCATCTTCTCATTCTGTTGTTCCAGTCAAGACACTTCTCCCTGCTCTTCCTACAACCATTCTTCCTCCAACCATTCTTCCTATAGCCAGACTTCCTATAGCAATAGGTATGTCCCATACATTGCTTCCATATGAACCTAAGGTACCATGCGTTAATGAAGTAGTTATAATAGAGTTAACTACACAAGTACAGGTGACAGAAGGAAAATATTTCAATATTAATAACAAATTGAATGAAGAACAACAATTATTGGCAAACTTACTAAGGACCCACCAGCATGCATTTTCGTGGGACTATCATGAGATGAAGGGATTGGACCCTAATATTTTCACTTATAGAATTTACATTAGAGATGATTGCACCCTAGTTAGACAACCATAAAGATGAATTAACCATGCACTAAGAGAAATTGTAAAAGGGGAGCTACAAAAATTGCTAGATGCAGGATTTATCTACCCCATTTCAGATAGCCAGTGGGTGTATCCATTGGTGATTGTGTCCAAGAAAGGAGGGAAAGGGTGAGTTTGTGTTGATTATAGGGAACTTAATGCTACCACCAAAAAGGACCATTTTCCTTTACTCTTCATAGATCAATTTTTGGACTCACTTGTAGGAAAGCAATACTTTTCTTTTCTAGATGGATTCAGTGGCTACAACTAGATTGAAATTGCACCTGAGGACCAGGAGAAGACCACCTTTACCCGTCCATGGGGAACATATGCCTACTTAGTACTCCCATTTGGCTTATGCAATGCACCTACAACTTTTTAGAGGGCAGTCATTAGCATATTTTCAAACATCTCTCATGATTGCATGAAAATTTATATGGATGATTTCACCACCTATGTTGTTAATTTCAATGAAGCATTGGAGAATCTCAGGAGAGTCCTATAGAGATGTGAAGATCACAATATATCTCTAAATAGTGAAAAGTGTTTTATGATGATGAAGGAAGGTGTAGTTCTTGGACACTACATCTCTCATAAAGGAATTCAAGTAGACCCTACAAAGATTGAGGTGATCAGAAATCTACCCACAGTTGCAAAATAAAAAGATGTTAGGAGTTTCTTGGGACATGCAGGCTATTATAGGTGGTTCATCAAGGATTTCAACAAAATAGCAGCACCATTATACACTCTTCTCACCAAAGATGTTGAATTTCAATGGATAGAAGACTTTGACAAAGCATTTTATGAATTGAAAGAATCTTTGACTCATGCTCTTGTACTCAAAGGACCTAATTGGGAGCTTCCTTTTCACATCCATATAGATGCATCAGACTATGCCATAGGAGCAGTTTTAGGGCAGAAAGGAGCTATTGAAAATGCCATTTTTTTGGTTAGTAAAAACTTGCAAGGATCTAAATTCAACTATACTGTGATAGGGTATGTGCAGGATCATCATTGAAAAAATAGGCCCTTAAGTGGCAAACAAATCTATTTGGTGAAAATTTGAAATTTCAATGGAGTGGTACATAAATTTTAGGGAAAAAAATAAGAAGTAGGTGTCTGTCTGACCACACTAACCACAATAAAATTCTAATATTTTGTTATAAGATTTTAGATATAAGTAGAGGACTCATGCCCCAATGTAATGCATATTTTTTTTGTAATTTTTTTCCAAGTAAATAATTAATTATGAATTTTTTATTACAATTTTTTTAAAAATATAAAAACTTGTATGTCTTACCACCTTAACTTGGTCAAAACTTCATGAAATTCATTTTTTCTTTTTTTAATCCTATAGTATGTGAAGCATAGAATGTAACACATGTTTTGGATTCAAACAATGTGATACTATTTGAAAGCTATAGATGTTTTTCAATCAACCTATCAATCAGGACTTTAGTCATAATTTGAATAGAAAATGAATAATAATTACTTATTAAATTCAAAGTAAAGCATAATTTATATTGATAGAAAGTTGAGAATCTCCTTTAAAAACCCTTTTCATTTCATAAATTTTGGGTAAGAAAATAGTCATCAGCCACATACCCATCATATTGCCACTTTTTGGCCCATCATGATCCTGCACATACCCGACAAGAAAAGAAACATTGGCAGTGATCTATGCCCTGAAAAAATTTAGGCACCATATAATAGGTTATCAAATCTTTGTGCACACCAATCATGAAGCCATTAGGTATCTCTTGAATAAACCCCTAATCACCGGTAGGTTGGAAAGATGGTTATTGTTGATGCAAGAGTTTAACATAACCATTGTGGATAAACTAGGGAAGGCCAATTTTGTTGCATATTTTCTTTCAAGGATGACTACATCAAAAGAAAATCAAGCCATAGATGACTCTTTCTCTGATGAGAACTTATTTTCCATCAGTGTGCAAACACCCTGGTATGCTGACATAGCTAATTATCTGGTCATAGGGAAAGTTCCTTCTCACTTATCTCCAAAACAGAGAAGGGCGCTCATTGAAAAATATTTTCCTTTTTCATGGATTGTTGGATGTTTGTTTTACACTAGGCTAGACCATGTCATGAGGAGATGTGTCAGGGAAGATGAGACATATGATATTTTGCATGCATGCCACAATGAACCATGTGGAGGAAATTTTGCATCCAAGAGGATAGCAATGTAGATTTTGAACACACTATATTACTTGCCAACACTCCACAAGGATGCAAGAAGGTATACAAGAAAATGTGATCAACGCCAAAAGATGGGAAGACCAACCAAATCTGATGAGATGCCACTTTTCCCTCACGTAGTAATCACTCCATTTCACAAATGGGGACTAGATTTTGTTTGACCCATTGACCCTCCATCAAATGGTAAGTCTTATATCTTAGTTTACACTGATTATGTAGCTAAGTGGGTAGAAGTTAAGGCCATGAAGCATGCAAGAGACAATAAGGTTGTTGAATTTCTTTCTGAGGATATTTTCACAAGGTATGGAGTTCTAAGAGAGATAGTGACCAATCAAGGAGATCAATTCACATCATCACATCAACCCTTGTTGCAACACTAGTCAATGAGTACATCATAAGACATAGGAATTCTACTCCTTATCACCCTCAAACTAATGGCCAAGTTGAGGTGACTAACAAGGAGATTGAAGCCATCCTAACCAAAATAGTGGCTGTTCATAAAAAGGATTGGGCAAACAGGCATCCAAAACTTGTTTGGGCCTATAGGACAACCTGGAAGACAACTACAGGCTTCACTCCATTTGAATTGCTATATAGAAAGATAGCTATGATGCCCATGGAATTTGAACATAAGACTCTTAGGACTATAGTAGACTTGGGGATGGATATCTTTGAGGCACAAAGAGAAAGAATCCTATAGCTAAATGCTTTGGATGAGATGAGGAGAGCAGCCTTGCATCACACAGAGGTGGTGTAGAATCAAAGAATCAAGTGGCATGATAAATTCATCAAGGACAAGAACTTCCAACCAAGAGATTGGGCCTTGCTCTATGATTCAAGATATCAGGATAATGCAGGAAAATTGAAGACAAGGTGGCTAGGACCATATGAGGTTGCTGAATTATATCCCAATGGTGTTGTACAACTTACTACTATTGACCCAGTTAGATTTAAGCTACTTGTCAATGGTCATCTCCTTAGATTGTATCACAAGCCAACTTCCAAAGAGGAGTTCCAACAACAATTCACTCAGCATGCACCGCCTGAGCTTCCTACAATCAAGGGAAGTGGGCATAGTGTCCCTCCTTCTGGCTAATTAAGGTATGTACTTGTCATAATAAATACTTCCACTTATGTGGGAGTCCACTTCTTCACCCATCCACCCATTTTCCCATCCGTCTCCACCTTTCTCTCTCTTCCATCACTTCACTTCATTCCACTTCACCTCATTCCACCTCATTTTCATTAATTGCTCAACTTATTTCTTAAAAGGTGACTGGTAATTTCTACACAATCTTTGAAATGAATCTTCCACAAATCTAGGTATGTATGCATTAATTTCTCTCTTAATTTTCTTTAGTGCATTCATTTAATTGTTGTGAATTAATATGGACGTTCACCACAGCATGCCATTATTCCTTGTCCCTATCAAATCATCCTTACCACCTTGCATGTGAGGATACATGCTCAAATTTAGGTTGGGGGGGAAAGATGTGAGTACTTTTCCCACATGTCAATCCATACTAGTCTATGTCAACAAGTTTAAATTGAGCCAATTTGAATTCTGAGTAAGATGACAGCTTGTACATGTGAGGTGACACCAACAGCTGCCACCATTTTTCTCTATCATAACCTTCCTTTATTGCTCATTTACTGCCATTATTGATCTTGTCATAATATTAAGTCACCAAAAGGGTAAAATAGAAAGAAAAAAAGGTAAAACAGAAAAGGAAAATTTAGACAACATTGGTGTTGGAAATTTGGCAGTATTACAGGAAGGAAAATTTGTAGAAGTGATTATTGATTGCAGACAATGGGAGGTGGGTTAATCAGGAATGAACCCATGGTTCATGATATATTACTGTAGGATGCACCTTCACAAGCTAAATTCAGAAATTGCGGCTAGTTAAACTACTTCCTAAAGTTGAATGGTTTTAATGAAGATATTGCATTAGAATTTTCCTAGACATTGTTTGAGGGAAAATCCAAGATAAAAGGGTTGGAAGTATTGGCTATTGAAGAAAGAATTGTAGAGGTTACAGGGTTGCCTACTGATAGTGAAAATTATCCTACTTCCAGAGACTCCAAGTTAGTTAGGGCTGAATTTATAGAACCTAGCAACCCTCCATTGAGAGTGGACAAACAACGTGAAAAAATAACCTCTCTACCAAAGCCATAGAAGCAAGTAGTTGTTCATGTTATAAAATATATCACTTGTGAAGGATGCCAGTAAAATTTACATTCTGTGCACTTTAAAATCTTGAATCACATGAGGCATGCGAGGAGGATGAATGTGTTGAATTTACTTTACCACCTTCTTTCAATCATGGCAGCTAAGATTCAGAAAGGTAGGGACAATTCCATTTCCCACCATTGTTTGATTAAATTGTTAGTTGAGAAGTCTCTGCATGATGTATTTGAGATGACTTTGGAAGAATTCATAAATATTGATCAAATTAGGCCAGAGCATTTGCGACCTATGGTTTTACCTCAACCTCGTAGGTCTAGAAAGGGATTGAGTGTGGTTGAAGCAACTCCTGGTGCTTCAACCTCTAGCATAGGCCCTAGTGAAAACCCTCTTGCAGTAGAACAAACCATAGAGATTAACTCTTCTGAGACAGAGCACTCAGATAAAGAAAGTTCCTCCCCAAATTTCAATGATGATTTTCCACTTGGCATCCTAATGAAAACTAGGGAACAAAAGAGAGAAGCAAAAATAAGAAAAGGAAAAGCTAAAAAGTAGTTGGAAGAGAAAGAAGTACCAAGCTCTAGGAAGCGAAAGGCTGACACTGTTCATCCTACAGCCAAAGAAAAAAATGAAAGCCTTCCCAAGAAATCAAGACTAGCTGACCCAACCTTTGATATGCCTTTGCAGGAAAGCCCTAAGTCTAGAGAAATATCACAAGCGGATTCAAAAAATCCAATGGGGCAAGTGAATGTCGAGGAAGAGGACATATTTGAGAAAGCAACAAACATAACTTTGGAAGATCTTGTTGATATTGCAAAACAAGTTGAGAATCAAGGGTATGAGGAAAAATCAGGATTTCTTGTAGCACAGAATCCTGTGGCAAGAGATCTTGAAGCATGAGCAAGAATAGGAACAAGAGGCCCTGCTGTCAGAATTGACTAAAAAACTAGAATCCCTATAACTGGTACTATATGAAGAGCCAACATCAGTACCAAGAAAAAATTTGGTAGGAATACATAACCCCCCTAATTTTTCAATGCACATGGTAGCTATGCATTTACGGAAAGAGATGCAAAGAAGAGAAGAGGAATGGAAAGAAGAGAAATGTAGGCTGAAGAAAGAAATTCAAAAGAAAGATGAGGAGATTGAAGACAAGGATGCAAAAATTGCTACTTTAAAGAAGGTGGATGATATGACAGCCTTGGTACCCCATATTATAGAATATAGGAACCCTCCAAGGGTTTATTCTTTTCATTTGAAGGAGAAATATCTTTCTTTTAAGCAGACAAGGATTGGCTCAAGTTTGAACCCTTCTATTGAGACTCCTATTGAATTTTTCAATTCTTATCATATTGCTTCTCATGAAATGAAGAATTTGTTATGTAAATTTTATTTGCACAATTATCTTGTGACTAAATACCATGATTGGAACCCACTGTTATATGTTGGGGATGTCCAATTAAGGGCATTTATGTTCTAGGTACAAAATGAGATCAGTTGGGGACAACAATATGGGGCTTATAAATAATTGGATTCCAACATCCCTCTACCCATTAGGGTTGAATCAAGGAATCCAAGGGACATTTATAGAGAGTGGCACAAAATGCTTCTCAAACCTAGCTATGGTAATAGGATTATGCCTTAAATAGAAGCATTTTATAGTGAATATGAGGTGGTGGAAAAAGCAAAAGGGGAAACTATGAAGAGATATATGTTGCAAAGATGGAACAACCTAACTGATGAGCTAAAGAAATCTGAGCCCCACTCTATACAGAACTATGCTACAACACTTAAAATAATTGAAAAATATATACATATTGGGAGGACAAAAGGATGATTCTAGCTTCCATTGACTTTTCAGCCACCCATCCTAATGTGGCCCATGCCAAATTACAAGTTTTACCACTGTGATATTGTTGGAGAGAGACAAATATGGAATAGATTAGACAGATAACAAGGGTTCTATTTGGATCTTGATTCAAGCACAACAAACACTAAGGTAGGTCAGTTGGCAGTTGCAAATTTTAGGGCTTTGACTAAGTAGAAGAACAAACCTTCCCCTATTGGAGGACCAACAAAACCTTAGGTTGGGAGGGATGATGAGTCTATTTTATGGTTTAATTTTGGTAGAATTTATGATCTATTTAACTAAAATTATCATGAACCTTGATGTTTGAATGTTGATATTTCCGCAAAACCATAGACATTGGGCCTAATTTTATCTCTCCAAATCTTGAATGACATTGACATGTTATATGGACTATCTATGTTAATTCTACATGTGGATTAATGAATGTTATTTAAGATAGTTATAGATATGTGATTATTATGCGTACTAATATTTCCATGCAGATATGATTCAAGGCCACTAAATTGAGAAGATTCCACTAGCTGGTCATTCACCATAACGGTTAACAAAGTGGTCATGCAAAGTTCAATGAAGGGAATCATTAAAAGAGGTCGATGGCGGGAGATTCCTCATACAAATCAAGTTGTAATCGCCTTGTAAATGATCTTTATTGCTGTTGAGCAAATATATCTATTACTGTTGTGCTAAATCTATGTTGAAGCAAGCACGTCTAACCAAATTCCATGCATGCGTAACTACCTCTCCACTTTCTTTGTTTTCCCTAAAGTGGCATCCTCCCAATTCATGGATTTGACTGCCTTGTTTATTTAGTAGCTTATTTTCCTATAAATAAGAGTTGAATGCTCCTTCTCATGAGGTTACACGATCTGATGATGTATTAGCATTCTTAGTTTTTAGTAATATAGTTATACTGCTCTATTGTACTCATGTTTTTCAATGAATAAGATGAAGTTATAAGTCTGTGCATCTGAGTTTACATTAGTTTTAGAGTATACTCATCCAAGCGGAACCACTTGGTGAGCATTTTTTCCTTTATTTTAGTGTAGTTTAGTTATTACTTTCTATTTAGTAATTACTTAAGAATTTGGCACTAACTATTCCTGCAGCCACTAGAACTCCATTCTATGTTTGTTCCTATAGCCAAAGTAGATAGAGTAGTTTCTTGTTTTTTTGCTCATATTTTTTGTTTCTTTTATGCTTTCCATCTTAGCATAGTTGTTGGTTGATGTTTAGTACTTATGTTATTTCCTTCTAGGCAATTTATCTTCAACATTATGTTTTTCTTAGTTGTAGAATGAATATGGCTACTTTGGATCCTTACTGCACATACTGTGCTGACCCATTTCAAGTTCACATCCATGGTTTGACAAGTTAAATGCACCTTCATCATGATTGAATGGCTATATAGTTTAGATGTCCAATCTCTGAATCACAGCTATAAGGGCTTAGTTGTTAGATCATTGTAGGAGGCCAGCATTTTTGGTGTCATTGTTGGGGATGGTGTCAGACTAGGGAGTTCTTTGGAGTCATTGATAGCTTTCTTACTATAGTATTTCTGGAAGTTTGTTCTTAGTATACCCCTCATTTAGGAAGTAATGATCCCCCTTATTCTATACCGATTCTTTGTGTGAGTTGGTTGAAAGAGAGTTGATACTGCATGCATAGAGGAAGGAGAAGAGATGCTTATGGGAGATTCCTTCCTAACAATCTTGATCCATTCCAACTAGTTGAATATTAGAACCTTCCAACAGAAGAAGAAGAAGATCCACACCCCTTTGTTGATGCATTTCTTGATCTAACTAGCTCTGAAGTTTCCTCTGAAGACCAAAATCAGCTTGAGAATCCTTTTGTGGAAAGAATGAATATGGAATCCAAGTTCCTATAGAACCTAACACATAAGAAACAAAGACTTGTTTGGGATATTCCTTTTCTAAGACAAAAAAAGCAACTCAATGACCCTCATTAAACATCAACACCCATCACATGGAAACCAAGAACCAAACTTATGCTAAAACGTCCTAAATTTCTCGATATGGATTCCCCACCATCCTAGGAGTATATTGAAAATGATGAAGCCTTGAAAAAAATGTTACGTGCTATTGATAAACCATCTTTTTCCAAATGAAATGTTACTTGTGCTATGATAAGTACCAAACAACACAATATTGTTGATAATGAGAAAACCATGGAACCATATGCTCCTGAATCTCCTAAGTCAAATGAAATCCCCTTAGGAGATACAATTGATATACCAATAGACATTGAAGATAAAAAAAAGGTCATTAAGATCGAGGAATGCATTGATGATGAAGAACAAGAGGATACTACAACCTTGCTCCATGATTTTCTTGAAAAAATTTCTTGGAAATATTCAGATATGCCAGGAATAGACCCGAAGATAGTAACACATAACATTGTTCTTGCAAACAACGCTAAGCCTATTCGACTAATGTTACAAAAAATGAATCCTAAGATATCCTTACATGTTAAAGGAGAACTTGAAAAACTCCTTGACATAGGTTACATTCAACCTATTGATTATTCTCCTTAGATCTCAAACATTTTCATAGTTGCTAAACTTGATAATCGTATTAGGATATGTACAATTTTTTGTGACTTGAATAAAGAATCCTTAAAGGACAATTTTCCCCTTCCTTATATTGACATGATCGTGGATTCAACTATGGACAAGCTTTTTTTTCATTCATGGATGAATTTTCTAGCTATAGTCAAATTTTCATCAACCCACAAGATCAATACAAGACAACATTTACGACTGTTTGGGGAACCTTTTATTGGGTTATGATGTCTTTTGGATTAAAGAATGCAGGAAGAACTTATCAAAGAACAATGAAATTGATATTTCATGATTACATACACAAAATATTGGAAGATTATGTTGATGAGATCCTTGCCAAATCCTTAACAAAACAAGACAATGTGAATGTCCTTTGACAAATATTTGAACGAATGTGTAAATACAACATGATTCTTAATCCAAAAAAATGTGTCTTTGGAGTAGATAGTGGAAAACTCTTAGGGTTCATCATATCTCACAGAGTTATCAAGGTCAACATAGAAAATTGATGCTATCGTAAACATGCCACCTCCTAGGAACATTTCTCAATTACCTATGTTACAAGGACGAATTCAAGCCATTCGTCATTTTGTCGCATCTTTAGCCTATCAAATGCTACATTTCACACATATCCTCAAGAAGGTTGTTCCTTTTGATTGGAATGAGGATTGTAAACAAGCCTTCGAGATTTTGAAGGAATACCTTGGAACTCCACCTATTTTATAGCCTACCATGCCAAACAAATCATTCATCCTTTACAAAGTAGCATCTACTCATACTCTTGCAGCATTGTTAGCTCAACACAATGATAATGGGAATGAACATCTCATTTATTACATTAGCCAAACTTTAATCGATTATGAAACATGATACACACCAATTGAAAAACAATGTTTAGCTCTTGTATTCGCTACTAGTAAGTTGTGACATTATTTACTAAATGTGGAAATATAAGTCATGAAAAAATTTGAGCCTCTCAAACATCTTTTTAACAAAACAGATTTATCAAGATGTTTAGCTAAATGGGTTATGTTGTTCATTGAGTTTGACCTTAAGTTTTTTTTACAAAAAGTAATTCAAGGACAAGCCTTGACTGACCACTTAGCCGACGCTCCTTCACCTCTTGCATTACCCGGTAATGATTATTTTCCTGATGACAGCGTGTTCACAACAAATGTTCCTACATGGGACAAGTATATTTTGATGGATTTAAGTGTAGAACAAGCTTCGGTGCTAGAGTAATATTGGTTTTTCCAGGAGGAAATCCTATTCCCTTGTCGTATTGACTAAATTTCCTGTTGGCCTCCTACAATGATTCAACAACTAGGCCTTTACAACCATCATTCAGAAATTGGACATCCAACCTGAATAGCTATTTCAATCAGCATGAAGGTGCATTTAACTTGTCAACCTAAGGATGTGAAATTGAAATGGGTCGGCATAGTATGTGCACTAGGAACTCAAAGTAGCCATTTTCATTCTACAACTAAGAAAAATGCAATGCTAAAACTAAATTTCTTGGAAAGTAATAACATAAATGTTGAACATCAACCAACAACCATACTAAGCTTGAAATGCATGACAGAAATGAAAATATGAACAACAAACAGAAAACTACTATGTCTGCTTTGGCTGCAGGAATAGTCACAAAATGGAATTCTAGTGGCTGCAAGAACAGTCAGCGCTAGATTCTTAACTAATTACTGAACATAAAGTAATAACTAGGATAAACTAAGATAAGGATGGATTGCTCACCAACTGGGCCCCCTTGGATGAGTATCCTCTACTACTAACAAAAAAACAGATGCTCAAACTTAGAACTTCACTTTATTCATCATAAAATATGAATACAATAGAGCAGTGTATCGCTGAAAGCTAAGAATGCAAGTATAATATCAAATCATGAAACCTTCTAAAAAGGGGCATTTGATCCTTATTTATACTACCACCAAGGTGGTCAACTCCATGAACTGGGAGGACACCAATTTAAGGAAAGTAGAGAAAATGGTGAGGTAGTTACACGCGCATGGAATCTAGTTAGACATGTCCACAGATTTAGCACAACAGTAATGCCAATACTTTCTCAACAACATTAAAGTCCATTGCAAGGTGGTTACATTTGATTTGCATGGGGAATCTCCTACCACCATCCTCCTTTTGACCTTTGAATGATTCCCTTGTTGGACGTTATGGTGGATGCCCAACTGGTGGTATCTTTCTCAATTTATATCTTCAAATTATATCTGCATGGAAATGTTAGTACACACAATAATTGTATATCTATAGCTACCTTAAAGAACATTGATTAACCACACGCAAAATTAATATAGATAGCCCATATAACATGTCAATGTCATTAAAAATTTGCAGAAATAAGATTAAGCCCAATGTCTATAGTTATGAGGAAATATCATAAAGATATCAACACTTAACGTCAAGGTCCATGATAACTTTAGCAAACAAATCATAAATTCTACCCAAAAATTAGACCATAAACTAGGCTCCTCACTCCCCCCAACCTAAGGTGTTGCTAGTCCTCCAGTAGGGGAAGGGTTGTTCTTCTACTTGGTCAATGCTATGAAATTTGCAACTAACAACTGCCCTACATTAGTGTTTTTTATTTGTGAATTAGGGTCCCAGTAGAATCCTCTCAATCTATCCAATCTGCTCCATCTTTGTCTCTCTACAACAATATCATAGTTGTAAACCTGAAGTTTGGTACAGGCCACATCAGGAGGGGTGGCTAAAATGTCAGGGGAAGCCAAAATCATCCCTTTGTTCTTCCAACCTGTATATAGCTGTCAATTCTCTTAAGTTTTGTAGCATAGTTTTGGATGGAATGAGGCTTAGCCTGTTTTAGCTCATCAATTATGTTGTTCCATCTTTGTGAGAGGTATCTCTTCATGGTTTCCTCTTTTGTTTTTTCCTTTACCTCATACTCACTATAGACTACTTCTATCCAAGGAATAATCCTATTACCATAGCTAGTTTTGAAAATCATTCTATGCCATTCCCTCTAAATGTCCCTTGGATTCCTTGATTCAACCTTGATGGGTAGAGGGGATGTTGGACTCCAATTTCTTATAAGCCCCATATTGTTGTCCCCAACTAATCTCGTTTTGTACCCAAGAAATAAATGCCCTTAATTGGACATCTCCAACATACAACAGTGGATTCCAATCATGGTCTTGAGTCACATCATAATTATGCAAATAAAACTCACACAACAAATTCTTCATTTCAGGGGAAGCAATTCGATAAACATTGAAAAAATCAACAAGGGTCTCAATAGAAGGGTTCAAACCTGAGACAATTTATCCAAGCTTAAAAGAAAGATACTTCTCCTTCAAATGCATAGCATAGAATTTTGGAGGGGCCCTCCACTCTAAAATTTGTGGTACTAAGGCTACCATATCATCCACATTCTTCTTCAAGGTGGCAATCTCTACATCCTTGTCTTCAATCTCCTCATCTTTCTTTTGAATTTCCTTCTTCAATATGTGCTTTTCCTCCTTCCTTTCTTCTTCTCTTATTTGCATTTATTTCCATAAATACATAGCTACCATGTGCATTGAGAAATCAGGGGGTTTTCGCATTCCTACCATCATTTTACCTGGCACTGATGCTTGCTCTCCATATAGTACTAACTGCAAGGATTCAGGCTATAGGGGTACTGATTGTTCTTGTTTTTGTTGTTGCTGCAAGATCTTTTGCTGTAGTAAATACTAATTTTCCTCATACCCTTGATTCTCCACTTGTTCTGCAATGTCAACAAGATATGCAAATGTTATGTTTGTTGAAATCTTAAATACATCATCTTCCTCAATATTCACTTGTCCCATTGGAGCTTTTGTGTCCCCCTGTGAAATTTCTCTAGACTTAGGGCTTTCTTGCAAAGGCGTACCAAAGGTTGGCCCAACAGGTCTTGATTTTTTGGGAGGGCTCTCATGTTTTTCTTTGGTTGCAGGATGAACAATGTTAGCCTTCCAGCTTGGTACTTCTTTTTCTATCGGTTGCTTTTTGGCTTTTCCTTTTCTCATTTTTTCCTCCCTTTCTTGTGCCCTTGTTTTCATTAGGATTCCAAGTGGAACATCATCATCATAATCTAGGGGAGAAATTTCTTTGTTTGAGTGTTATGTCCCAGAAGAGCTAATTTCTATGGTTTCTTCTATTGAAGGAGGGTTTGCACTAAGGCCTGTGCCAGAGGTTGAAGCACCAAGAGTGGCTTCAGACATGCTCAATCTCATACTACACCTATGCGATTGAGGTAAAACCCTAGATTGCAAGTGCTTAGGTCTAATTTGATTATTTTTTATGAATTCTTCCTATGTCATTCTAGATACATCACGCAGAGACTTCTCAACTAGAAATTTAATCAAACAATGGTGGGAAATAGAATTGTCCCTACCTTTCTGATTCTTGGCCACCATGATTGAAAGAAGGTTGCATAACACATTTGGTACATTCATCCTCCTCTTGTGCCTCATTTGATTTAAAAGCTTAAAGTGCATAGAATGTAGATTTGACTAATGTCCTTCACAGGTGATATATTTTATGACATAAAAAACTATCTGCTTCCATGGCTCAGGCAGAGACATTCTCTTCACCCCTTGTTTATCTATGCTCAATGGAGGGTTGCTTGGCTATGTAAATTCAGCCCTGGCTGACTTGACATCTCTAGAAACAAGGTAATTTTCATGATCGGTAGGTAACCCTGTAACTTCTACAATTCTTTCTTCGGTAGCCAATACTTCCAACCCTTTTACCGTGGCTTTCCCTTCAAACAATTTATAGGAAAATTCTAGTGCAATGCCTTCATCAAAGCCATCCAGCTTCATGAAATAATCTAACCAGCCACAGTTTTTGAATTTAGCTAGGAAAGGTGCATTCTACAGTAATACATCATGCACCATGGGTTCATTTCAAATTAACCCACCTCCCATTGTCTACAAGAAAACAACCACTCTATGGTTTCCTCCTTGAAATTATCATCTGAAAATCAAATTCACCTTCCTACAACACTTGCTAAATTTCCAATGCCAATGTCGACTGAATTTTCCCTTTTTACCTTTTGTTTGCAACTTGAGATTATGACAAGGTCAATAATGACAAGGAAGTAATAATAAAGGAAAGCTACGATGGATAGAAATGGTAGCAATAGTTGGTGTCACTTCACACATGTGATTCGTCCTCTCACTTAGGCTTCAAATTGGCTCAATTTAAGTTTTCTTGACATAGACCAGCATGGATTGACACATGGGAAAAATATTCACATCTTTTTCCTCCCCCCAACCTAAATTTGGGCATGTGTCCTCACAAGCAAAATGATGATTTGACAAGGGTACAGAATAATGGAATGCTATGGTGAACATCCATATTAAGGTACAATAGTTAAATTAATGCACTAAAAGACAATTAAGATATAGCAATTAATACACATACTTGAATGTGTGGAAGATTTGTTGCAAAGATTGTGGAGAAAGTATTGTTTGTCTTTTTAGGAAATAAGTTGAGCAATTAATGAAAATGAGGTGGAATGAGGTGGAGTGGAATGAAGTGATTTGATGGAAGAGAGAGAAATGTGGAAATGGATGGGAAAATAAATGGACTCCCATGGAAGTGGAAGTCTTTATTATGACAAGTACATAACTTAATTAGCTAGGAGGGACACTAGGTCCACTTCCTTCAGTTGCAGGAAGCTCGGGTGCAACATGCTAAGTGAATTGTTGTATGAAATCCTCCTTGGAAGCTAGCTTGTGATATAATATGAGGTGATGACCATTGACAAGAAACTTGAATCTAACTAGGTCAATAGTAGTGAGCTAAACATTACCATTAGGGAATACTTCAACAACCTCATATGGTCCTAGCCACCTTGTCTACAATTTTATAGCATTGTCTTGATATCTGGAATCATAAAGCAATGCCCAATCTCCTTGTTGGAATTTCTTGTCCTTGATAAATTTATCATGCCACTTGATTCTCTAATTTTGCACTACCTCAGTGTGATGCAAAGCTACTCTCCTCATCTTGTCCAAAGCATTCAACTGTAGGATTCTTTCTCTTTGTGCCTCAAAGATATCCATCCCCAAATATATTGTAGTCTTAAGAGTCTTATGTTCAAATTCAATGGGAATCATGGTTTTATTTCCATACAACTCAAATGGAGTGAAGCCTATAGCTATTTTCCAAGTAGTTCTGTAGGCCAAAAAAACTTCTGGTGATCTATTTTCCCAGTCCTTTCTATGGATAGCTATGTTTTTGGTCAGAATAGCTTCAATTTCTCTATTGGTCAATTCAACTTGACCATTGCCCTAGGCGTGATAAGGAGTAGACTTCTTGTGTCTTATGTTGTACTCATTAACTAGTCCTACAACAAGGGTTGATGTGAATTGAGTCCCTTGATTAGTCACTATCTCTCTTGGAACTCCATACCTTGTGAAAATCTCCTCATAAAGAAATTATGGAACCTTATTATCTCTTGCATGCTTCATGGTCTTAACTTCTACCCATTTAGTTACATAATCAGTGCATACCAGGATATAAGACTTACCATTTGATGGAGGGTCAATGGGTCCTACAAAATCCAATCCCCACTTGTCAAAGAGAGTGATTACTACCTGAGGGCAAAGTGGCATCTCAACAAATCTGGATGGTTTGTCCATTCTTTGACATGTATCACATTTTCTAGTATACCTTCCTGCATCCGTGTGGAGTGTTGGATAGTAATATCATGTGTTCAAAATCTTCATTGTTGTCCTCTTGGCTAAAAATTTTCCTCCACATGGTTCATTGTGGCATGCATGAAAAATTTCATATGTCTCATCTTCTCTCACACATCTCCTCTTGACATGGTTTGGTTCAGTATAAAACAAACATCTAGCAATCCATGAGAAAGGAAAATATTTTTCAATGAGTGTCCTCTCTTTTGGAGAGAAGTGAGGTGGAACTCTACTTGTGACTAGATAGTTAGCTATGCCAACATACCAAGGTGTTTGTACACTAATGGAGAATATATGCTCATCAGGAAAAGAGTCATCTATGGCTTTATTATCTTCTGATGTAGTCAGCCTTGAGAGAAAATATGCAACATTGGCCTTCCCTAGTTTATCCACAATGGTTATATCAAACTCCTGCATTAAAAATAACCATCTTGCTAGTCTACCTACAATTAGAGGTTTATTCATGAGATATCTAATGGCTGCATGATCAGTGTGCACAAATATTTGATAGCCTATTATATAGTTCCAGAATTTGTTCAGGGCATAGATCATTGTCAGCATTTCTTTCTTTGTCACTGTATAGCTGAATCCGGCTCCTTGCAAATTTTTGTTGACAAAATAAATGGAATTTTCAATGCACCTTCTTTTTGTCCTAAGACTGCTCCTATGACATCATCTGATGCATCTGTATGGATGTGGAAAGGAAGCTCCCAATTAGGTCCTTTGAGTACAAGATCATGAGTCAAGGCTACCTTCAAATCAGAAAATGCCTTGTCACAATTTTTAATCCACTGGAATTCAACATCTTTAGTGAGGAGGGTTTACAATGGTGTTGCTATTTTGCTAAAATCCTTGATGAGCCACCTATAATAGCCTGCATGTCCCAGGAAACGCCTAACATCCTTTTGTTTTGCAAGTGTGGGAAGATTTGTGATCACCTCAATCTTTGTGGGATCTACTTGAATTCCTTTGTGAGAGATGTAGTGTCCAAGAATTACACCTTCCTGCATCATCATGAAACACTTTTCACTGTTTAAAGAGAGATTGTGATCTTCACGTCTCTGTAGGAATTTCCTAATATTCTCCAATGCTTCATTGAAATCATCACCATAGGTGGCGAAATCATCCATATTAATTTTCATGCAATCATGAGAAATGTCTAAAAATATGCTAATGATTGCCCTTTGAAAAGTTGCAAGTGCATTGCATAAGCCAAATAGGAGTACCGAGTAGGCATAGGTCCCCCATGAATAGGTAGAGGTGGTCTTTTCCTAGTCCTCTTGCGCAATTTAGATCTATTTGTAGTAGCTAAATCCATCAAGAAAAGAAAAGTATTGTTTTCCTGCAAGTTAGTCCAAAACTTGATCTATGAAAGGTAAGGGAAAATGGTGCTTTTTTGTGGTAGCATTAAGTTCCTTGTAATCAACAAAAACTCTCCATTTCCATCCTTTTTAAGGAACAATCACTAATGAAGACACCCACTGGCTATCTGAAATGGGGTAGATAATTTCTACATCTAGCAACTTTGGTAGTTCTCTTTTTACAATTTCTCTCAGTGCAAGGTTAATTCTTCTTTGTGGCTGCCTCACTGGGGTGCAATAATCTCTTATATAAATTCTGTGAGTGCAAATATTAGGATCCAATCCCTTCATCTCATGATATTCCCACACAAATGCATGTTAATGGGTCCTTAATAAGTTTTCCAATAACAATTGTTGTTCTTTACTTAGTTTGTTGTTAACATTCAGATACTTTCCTTGTGACACCTATACTTGTGTAGTTGACTCTATCATAGCTGCTTCATTAACACATGGTACCTTGAGTTCATATGGCAGAAATGTATGGGACATACCTATTGCTTTAGGAAGTCTATCTGTAGGAACAGTGGTTGTAGGAAGAACATCTGCAGGAATAGTGGCTGCAAGAAGAGTAGGAAAAAGTGTCTTGAATGGAGTAGCAGAATGAGAAGATGATGCTTCCTCCACTTCACAATGGTTTTGAATGATGTTAACCAATGCTTCAACTTTTTCTTGAGGCTACATGAAGGAGCTTTTGCCTAACATCATAAGTTGTGCCACAGAATTAACTTCCTCAGCCTCTTCACCAACATGTGGCCACACAGGATTATCCTCATCATGGGATGGCTGAGCAGGAGGACAAAGAATAATTTTTTTGGTACTCTTCCCATCATAAATGGTTATGTCACTTGACTGAAATCCAATATATGCATTTGTAGTTGCTAACCATGGCCTTCCAAGTATAATGGGATACCCACCTAGTGTAGCTTTAGGAGAAAGAATCACGAAGTATGTTGGGTACTCCTAGGAGTCTAAAATCACCACAAGATCCTCCACTATTCCATCAGGTTTAATAGTAGAACTATCATCAAGTTGTAGGACAGTAGGAGTAGATCACATGCTTGCAATGTTTATTTGTTGTAGGATTTCCTTGGTCATTACATTTATTGCTACCCCTAAATCAATTAGAGAAATCTTTATTTGAATCCCATTTATAACAACTGCTACCACATGACTACCTGGTTCATTGTACTTAGGGATAGTCACTTTTCAAGCATGATGCTAGCTAGTTGTCCCACCAAATGAACCGTAGTGGGTTCTTTCTTTTTCCTAACTAGATTCTTGAGGCATGCTTCTTTGATTTCCTTTCCATAGATTGGGACATCCTTTACGGCTTGAAATAGAGGTATCTAGACACATATATGCTTCAGTTGATCCAAGATATCAAAGTTTGTGTCCTCCTTTTTTTCCTTCTTCTTGGAAACTTCCAATCTCTAAGGAAATGGTGGTTCTTTTTCAGTCTACCTGACTTGGATTGGTTCAATATTTTTAGGTGCACTTGGCTAAATGGAATCATTTAGATGTTCCTCTTCCTCTTCCATAGGAAGCTCAGTGATAATGGGCTTGGAAGGGGCTGGTAAAGTAGTTCATGAATGTAAGTGGATGTCACTTACACTCACAACATATGCATGGAATTGATTTGAATTAGTAGAGAATACAGGTTGTTGTTGTGGTTTGTTATTTGGATTGGGTGTGGGCTGAGCTGGTAGCTGAGTAGGTTTAGGTGTATTTGAGCTTGAATTAGTAGGTGGAGGCATTATAGCAGGATGCTAGGGCTGAGAATGTGGTTGCATGTAACTGGTTGTCTAGGTAGGTCATTATTGTCCTCCCCCCATTGATTTGTTTGTTGCCAATTTCCTAGAGGTGGCTGCCAATTCCCTTGAAATTGCTTCCAATTCTCCTGAGGTTGTTGCCACTGGAGTGGAGAGTTCTAATGATTGGGCCAAGCATTTGGAGGGTTACCACAAGGTTGTGGTGAATATCCTCCATAGCTGGATGGATATGGGGGCTTCCATTGGTTACCAGATGAATAGGAATTGAAATATGGCCCAACATAAGAGAGTCGATTTGGTGGAATACCTTGTCTTGGAGCCCAAGGCCTCCTTTGTGCAACCTAGTAGACTTGATCTTCTTCAATTTGAATTGGCTTGAACTCGAGTGCAATCTGCTTGCCTTCAATATTAGCTACCATCTTGCATCTGCAGTCCTTCTTCTTTTGTCTACAATGGGGGCAATACTCTGCCAACATTGTCTCTACCTCCTCTTGCTTCTTCTTGGTCTGAAGTGTATCTAGCTAAGTAGATAGATTGTTTATAATGTCTTGTTTGAAGTCAACCAACAAATGAGTAATCTCCATTCTTGAAACTCCACCGGTAGATGACCTACCCATGGAATATTGGTAAGCTCTCCCTTTCTTTGAAGCTTCCCTAGAGTAGTTCTGGAGTATTTTCTTGATATCCTCCCAAGGAACTTGGGAGATATCTCCTCCTCCCATTAGGTCTAAGGAATCAGTACAACTATCATTGATTCCTCTTAGGAAAAGCAACTTTTGTGAGTCTTCATTGAGTGTATGGTGTGGATATTTTTGTAGGAAAAATAGAAACCTTGCAATAGAATCCTCCAGGCTCTCATCTTTCTTTTGCTGCATCCTAAAAATGTCACCTCCTCTCATGTCATTACCCCTACAATATTCCTTATATTTCTCAAGAAATTTTGCTTTCATGTCCTCCCAACTTTCCATAGTATCTTTGCCTAGGATCATGAACCATCTTAATGCAACTTCTTTCAGAGTGGTAGGAAATAGCTTAAGCCTATGGGCATTAGTGGTATAGTCATAACTCCTGTAGAGTATGTCAAACTCAAACAAGAAGCTGGTATCAGGATCTTCTATGACAAGTCCATAAAACTTGGGGAGTGTTGAAGCCGAGATATTTTTGATGTTGTCAACTTCATTTTGATGGGCAATGGGGAAAGGAAAAACTGGTTGGTTAGGTTTTTTCCTATTTGCATCACCACTTGATGGTTCCAACACAAAGAGGTTCTCAAGCTGATTTTGGTCTTCAAAGGAAACTTCAGAGCTAGTCAGATCAATAAATGCATCAGTAAAAGGGTTTGGATCTTCTTCTTCTTCTTCTCTTGGCAGGTTCTGATATTCAACTAGCTGGAATGGATTAGGATTGTTAGGAAGGAATCTCCCATAATCATCCCTTCTCCTTCCTCTATGCATGCAGTATCAACTCACTATCAGCCATCTCACATAATGAATTGGTAAAGAATAAGGGGGGTCATTACTGCCTAAATGAGGGTATACTAAGAACAACTTCCAAAAACACTACAACAAGAAAAACTACCAACGACTCCAAAGAACTCCCTAGTTTTACACCATCCTTGCCAACGACGCTAAAAATGTTGGCCTCATACAATGATTCAACAACTAGGCCTTTATAGCCATGATTCATGTTTGCACTCTCAAATGTTCCAAATTTGAAGTGCCCATTTCAAAAAATTTCCTCTACACTCTCAAAAGTGCACTTGAGAAATCTACCCAAGTGACCCACTTTAGAGGGCCATAACTTGAAGCCTGTTGATTTTCATGCAAAACCCATTTGCAAGACCACTCATGTGCCCTGTGTGAATGTGCATGTAAATTTTCAGCTTCCTGTTATGAGTTTTGTCAGGGTCTTGAAAAGCGAAGTTGGAGGGTTTTGTCACTTTTCTATTGTTTGAAAACTTTTAGTTTTGTAAAGTAGCCTCCCGTTTGAGCTTGCATTTTGTAACCAGATAACTATCAAGTCAAATCAATTGTTGCTTTGCATTCTTCATACCAAGATGAACTCCCATGTCCAGTTTTAGGGCCTCATGATCTGATTTTCTATTTATAACATCTATCAAAACCAATTGCAATTTCTCTTGTTTTGCACCTGCATTTCAGAAATCTTTTTGAGACGTCAACTTTGACCTTCAATATCTTTTGATGGGAAATGATTCAAGAAAACTCCTCTTGCACACATGTTCACTACACCAAAATGAGCTATAATGTCTAGTGGTAGCTCACTATGAGTTGATTTGGTATTTTTCCAATGAGGTGATTTGATCAGTTTTAATTGGTTCAGAAAAACTATTTGTTGCAGAAATTCCAACTAAGCAACTTTGACAGTGAATATCTTTCACCTCAGGATCTCTTTTGCTGAGTCGTCTATTGCATTCAATTCTCTAGACCGATGGCTACATGTCTACAAGCTTTTATGTCTCTAGGAGGTCGTTTTCCCAGTTTTCAAAGGCGATTCCAGAACCCACTTAGCCAATTTTTCCCATTTTTCAAATGTGCCAGAAAGAAAGTTTTAATGAAAACCCACCTCATCTTTTCACCTCTAATGCACTCAAAAGGTAGTTTCAGGATAATCTAAGCATGAAAGTTGTATGAGAATGAATTTTTTTTTAGCTAGGCCCACATGGGGACCCGACATGCTTTGCACTAGGGTGAAATTGTAACTATTGTGTTGAGGAAATCACATCAAATGAATTGTCTTGAATAGGGTAGTTATATGAAGATCTTATGTTTATACTGATGACAATTGCGTCATCTAATGGATTGGGATATTAAACTGCAATGACTTTGTCTCAGAGATTGTAATGATGGTAAACATGGATCAAAAAATTCATGTACATGACAAAAATTTGATGCACTGGAGCAATTGAGAAGGCTAAATTGTATCACAAGCCAGATGATGAAAATGTTGAATCTCCAGGTAGATTGATGAATTCAATCAGGCACATGATTGACTATCCAAAAATAAAAGAGCATATTGATGCTTATTGTGAGAGTGACAAAATGGCAAATAACCAAGCATCGCCATCACAATGAGATTGAAGCTAAAGGGTTTGACTAATCTGTGAAGAATGAACTGGCAACTAAAACTTTTATGAAGCAGAACTATGCTGCTTGGAAACTCTTATAAGTATACAATCAATAATTTTAAATTTGTAAAAGTTTATGATGGAGGGAGCGGCCTGTGATAACTTTAAGGGGTCTTTTCCTTGATGTTGGAGTGTACAAACTCAACACATCTCCAATGATGAACATGGGAACAATGCCTTTGGCACCAACTTGTGAAAGCAAGTAGATATTGGGTTTGTTGAAATTTCCTCAGTGACATTCAAAATAATGCAATTGGAAAATAAAAACAACATTATGATTATGTTTGTAAAGTTACAATGATTTAAAAGTCATGGCAAAGTCAATTTCATGTATACAACAA